>JAGFPH010002324.1:10985-43026 GCA_018207615.1 Philaenus spumarius | reverse complement strand
GTTGGCGAAGCACGCAATGCACCGTGTATTGAAAATACTCTCACTACTGGGGTTGGCGAAGCACGCAATGTATAGTGTATTGAAAATATTTCCAATATCGGGGTTGGCGTAAGAAGCACTCAATGCTCTGTATATTGAAAATACTCCTAATACTGTTTAGCCGCACCTAAATCATATTTTATTATTAACACTTTAATTCGCATTTATCGAAGCAGAGAATCAAACGCTGGAGCAAAAACTACTTAAGATACAAATACGACAGTTTAAAGATATATTCTTACGGGATCATCGAAGCACAATAAGAAGGGGTTTATACAATTTTTTTTTTTTATTTATAGCTTAAAAATAATGACAATTTGGATAAAACAGATGGTCGGGTCAAAAGATTAGCAGCACGCGTTTGTTTACATTCATTACTTTAGCAACCAGCTTAGCAAATGTATAATCAGTTTATTTTTCTTCATAAACAACAGCTGATCTGGAAGTTAAGCAAAAATTTACGATCATTTTAGGTTAGGCTTACAACGAACCAAAACACGTTTATTTGCAACAGATTTAGCAAACAAATTCTTCACAACTAACAGTTTTTTTTAGATTAACTAAAAGCAAACAAAAGGCTTACTGTATTATAAGTCAAACATCTGGTGTTACATTTTATATTGTTTACTTTAGTTGGTAATATCAAAATTTGTTTGAAATGTTGATTATTTATTATTTAAATATTAAAGACAAATTAAAACCCTTGCTGCAATTCGAATTATTTTGGTTTTTCATTTTTGTTTCGATCCCTTTCTTACATTAGATATGTAAACGTTACCGTTCAATCGTCATTTCTATGAAAATATCAGAGTATTCAATAATATATTGCATTTGCTTCTCTTTGGGTCGTCACCGGGGTTCGTAAGCGAAGCGAGCAGGGCTGGAGCCCCTAGTATCATATCTATATATATATATATATATATATATAAAAGCAAAATACCACTCACTCATTGACTCAACGAGAAATCACAAACTACTCAACGGATCGGAACAAAATTTTGTATGTAGCTTCCTCTAGGGCCATAGGTGCTCACTAAGAAAGGTTTTCCAAAAATTCGAAATCTTAGGGGGGGTTTGGGGGGTCAAAGTTACTAAATCACGATTTCTCCAAAACTACCAAAGGATTGGAACGAAATTTATTATGTAATTCATCTAGGGCCATATAGGTGCTAACTAAGAAAGGTTTTCCAAAAATTCGAAATCTTAGGGGGGTTTGGGGGTTTAAGTTACTAAATCAAGATTTCTCTAAAACTACTGACCGGATTGGAATGAAATTTCGTATGTAGCTTCATCTAGGGCCTTAAGTGCTGGCTAAGAAAGGGTTACAATAAATTCGAAATCTTAGGGGGTTTGAGTGGGTCAAATTTACTAAATCACGATCTCTCCAAAACTACCAAACGGATTGGAATGAAATTTGGTATGTAGCTTCCTCTATGGCCATAGGTGCTCGCTACGAAAGGGTATAAAAAAAAAATCGAAATTTTAAACTAGGACCTATGACGACATGTAAATGGTGTACAGCTATGAAGTGGTATAAATGACATGGTTTAGAACCTACGATTCATATCCTTATGACAACAAAATTACCATTTGTCTCATTTATTTCCCCAAAATAATTATACAATAGCGAAGCATTGCCGGGTCAAGTAGTTTATAATATAACTAATGTTATAGCTTATGAGAAGCAAAGTATCTTAGGTTAACATTAATGCTAATAGTTATTACAAGACTATATATAATACTAGTGGCTTGTAGGGGCTAAAGCCCCTAATTTATGTTCAGTTACTGATACATAACGTGAAATAAACTATGTAGTCATTTTGAAACTTTATTTATTAGAACAAAGTATTATAGCAAAACATCTTTGAAAACAATATTTTTTGTGTACTATCCACAGTTGTACTTTCCCTATTCACTGGTCTTTTTGATGACTACTTTTACATCTAGAGGTGTTTTTACTCGGCTAAAGGCCACATATAGCTGGCCGTGTGTGAAAACTGGTGACGGTAAGTAAATGCCGATTTTTGTCAAAGATTTGACCCTGAGCTTTATTAATTGTTGCAGCAAATGACATCCGTATTGGAAATTGTACTCTTGTCATATGGAAAGGCATGGTAGGGTCTATTGAAATGATTTTTATCCTTGGTAAGAAAATTACAGTACCTTTTCCAAACCCTGTTATTACTTAGGCATTAGTCATACATTTCCAACATTAACATTCGCACTCCATTTACTGATTTACTAAACCGGAACTCATATTCATGTTTCTTATAAGCAAAACAAATTGTACCACATTTTAACTTAAGTCTATGAGGTGGCATTCCTGAGGAGTTATAGAATTTATATACTCAAATGGGATGTTTAATTCCTCGCTTGGATCGTCTGATATCACTTCATCCACCATGCAATACTCTTTGAAATCACCTTCAATTAAATTTAAAACATCTTCGTTAATTCTATCGCAGTTTTTATTCAAAGGACAGACTATTACATGATTGCAATATTGTCTAGCAATCTCCTCATTTATTGAGTTGCCAAAGACATGATTGATCAGTAAATCCTCTGAAATTATATAATTTCAGGAATGTTAATAGAAACTGATCCTCTGTCACTTATTAATGTCCCATTGCCTATTTGAAGAAGCCAATTAGAAAATAATTTTTCGCCATCATTTGCGCACATATTTTTTTCAAATGGATGAGTGTAATGTATTTCCAAACTTTGTTTCTTTGAATGCAAGATTCAATTATTTGTATTCTACCAGACAACGGTACCACAGGCAAAATCTGCCTAAAATCACCACAAAAAAATGACTAATTTACCACCCATGTGCATTTGTCCATATACTGGGTCCAAACAATTCATTACATCTTTTAGGAGATGGTTTATACAATCAACAGCTGCAACAGGCACCATCGACGACTCGTCTATTTTAATAATTATAGAAGCTTCTCTGAGAATATTAGCTTTGTTGAAATTAGCCTTGATTGTAAGACCTATGAGGGTAGTATGGGTACAGGAAGGCCAAGTAAACGGTGTAGTGTAGTGCCTCCGTGTAAAAGCAATGCTGCTATCCCAGTCGAAGCACCTGCTAAAGCAATTTGGCCTCGACCTCGGATTATTTTCAAAATACATGAGCATATGAAAGTCTTTCCAAATCCCCCAGCATTAAAAAATCAGATTGTTACAACAAATGTTAATACCTTTACTGATTAGGCCTATAAAATTACTTTCCGATATCTTTATTTGGTGAAAAATTGTAATTTAATAATATTTAACAGATTTTAATAAAATTTGAACCACACATATATAGAAAACATATCTATAATAACAATATAAAAAATCAGATTGTTACAACCAATTTTAATACCTTTATTAATTAGGCCTATAAAAAATAACTTTCCGATATCTTTATTTGGTGAAAAATTGTAATTTAATAATATTTAACAGATTTTAATAAAATTTGAACCACACATATATAGAAAACATATCTATAATAACAATATAAAAAATCAGATTGTTACAACCAATTTTAATACCTTTATTAATTAGGCCTATAAAAAATAACTTTCCGATATCTTTATTCCGTGAAAAATTGTTTGTTCATGTCTTCATTAAAAATTGAATAACTTTAATAATACCTATTTAACCGATTTTAATAAAATTTGAACCACATATAGAAAACATATCTTTTATAATAATATAAAAAATCAGATTGTTACAACAAATTTTAATACCTTTGCTGATTAGGCCTATACAAAATAACTTTCCAATATCTTTATTCGGTAAAACATTTTCTGTTCATGTCTTCAGTAAAAATTGAATAACTTTAATAATATTTAACAGATTATAATAAAATTTGAACCACATATAGAAAACACATATATAATAATAATATAAAAAAATCTGATTGTTGCAACAAATGTTAATACCTTTACTGATTAGGCCTATACAAATTACTATTTCAAATTCGTCAAATGGTGAACAATATTTTATTTTTATTTTTTATTATTTGACTTTTATTTGAATTATATATTTTGTTGTGAATGTAATAAGTTATAGAGAATTTTATTGTGAATCCAAATCTTTTTTAATATTTAAAATCGAATATATAGATATAAAGGTATGTACATTTTTAAAATGTATTGTAAATTTTGTTTGCAAAGTATATACGTTTTCGATACTAAAAATTTAATCACAATAATTTATAAATAAAGTAATTAAAATGTATCGTATCTTGATGATTTTTTCACGGAATGTGTGTAATAATAATACTCTGTTAATTAATATACCACGCCACTTTAGTGTGTAACCCGTCTTACTCGCCAATTTGCATTACGTCTGTCCGCTACATTTTTTTCTGAACACTCTCCGACGTCTTGCTGGTCTTCCCCCAGTTGATAACATGATAGAATTTATGCAAAATATTAAGAAAATTATAACTAATGTATGAAAAGTTAATAGAACAGCCACACAACCTTAAAAAATCACACTTATAAGGTTTCTCTTCTATGGGTGTGTCAACGTTTATCTTTTATAGGTTAATTAATATGTAGCACATTTTATTTAACAATGAACTGCTGTTTTATTGTTTTAATTTATTTATTTAATACCACATGTTTTAATGTAAACTACAGAACAGCTGTTTTATGATTTTAATGTATTTGAGATAATGATAATGAGATAATGAGATAATGAGATTTATTCCACAATCATTTATTTAATACCAAATGTTTTAATCTAAACAAAACAGATGTTTTCAAATTCTCATGTATTTCTTATGGGCATTTTTCGTTTTTCGGGGACCCCAAAACCACTTAGTTTTAAATTTTAGAAAAAACTTTTATTTTTCCCTCTTTCCTTGAATCGATACCTTTAATTTGATACCTCTCCCATCATCCTCCGATTTACTTAATTCCCACAATTTTGAATCTAAAATTTCGCTTACAGAATTATATATAAGGATATGAGAAGGTGTGAATTTATGTAATTTTTAATTGAAACGTTAATTTCATAATCGTGAAACTTTGGTGTGTACAGGTATCAGGTTTCTGCACATTAGTACTCAGTGGGACACTCGCACAGGAAGTACGATCTATTAAGACATCAGCTGTTCACGCTTCATTGGCTGCTAATTCCCCGTCTTGTTTAGAACAATATCCTCCAGTTGTTTTAATTCTTCGTCGGTAATTGGATAGACGCTCGCCGCTTATTATGTCCTCGACTGGAAAAACTCTACGATTGATGCGATTAAAATAGTATAGGAAATAAAAACACCGCGACTTTTTCAATCTTATTGGTGGAAATACTGGATGTATAGGCAAGGTGGACAATGTAAGGTCGAGTTGAGAATTAGCGGGCATCGGGACAACGGTGTAAGCATAGTAGGCCTACTAGCGTTACTTATATTATTGTTATTAGACTACTCGCCAACCTTGTGGCGACATAATATAGTGATGCCAATGTAAACTACAAACTAGTTAATTTTGTTCATAATTTTTATATTTAAAAAAAAAATTATAGGAATTTTAAAGGAAATTATGATTAATTAGGACTAAAAGTTAATGGGCCTAAGTTGGGTGGTGTGGGTAGCTGTTACCTGTACGTAATGTAAGATATAGACACGCAATTTCCCCAATATTTTACCCCAAAATCCCTAATTGTGTCCATAATTTTTTAAACGGGAATTTTGAATATTTTCGCAATAAAAAGTAGCCTAAAATATTCTCTGAATACTCCTCTAACAAGTTAATGAAAGTTTTGTCAAAATTGGTGCAGCCATTCCAGAGGTTTCATGGCCAAACAGACAGACAAAAAATGTATAAATGTGTGTTTAGGTTTTGGTAATGCGTGTAATCGTAGCTTTTTTAGTAAAAATCTTATAATTTGAATTCACAGACATACACTTCTATTGTATTTATTTGTATTAATGTTAAGCTACTTAATTTTGTTACGGCCCTTATTGATCAAATCTTAGATCGAGCCTTCACCCAACATTATTTAAAAAAAAAACTTCTTTATAAATATAATTAGTTTGTCTGTTACATGTTAATACAGTATTTCCTATGTACGTATAATCCATGATTTGTTGAAGGACTTATCCGTATGAGTATAGAAGGATCTGGCGTATACTTATTTCTCGCGATTGTGGTAATTCTAAAATTTTCCTAATTTTAAGATTTCTAAACAAAACGGGTAACATGAAAGAGGAAGGTGTAAAATCTTACAATTTGGGTCTCAAGTACTCTGCTCCTTCACCCTCTCCGCAAATCTTTTAACTAATTTGGATTAAACTTAAAAGTAAGATCATATTTCTTGTTGTTAATTTATTCGAAAGTTATTATTTAATGCAAATCTTTTTTTAGATATCAGTACCAGGAGACCGAGCTAAAGCTCGATTATAAGCAGGGCCTAGTTCGCTCACGTCAATAACTATTATTGCAAATTTCCGTGAACATCGTTTAGGTTAGGCCTATAACATTAAACAACTAAATAAAGGGTATGTTTATTTAGCAGAAGTATTCGTTGCCAAGGTAACTATAAATAGATACAACATTAGGCTTACCTCTAATAAAATACAGTTTAAAAGAAAACAGATGATTATTGTAATGGCATTGAAAACATTTGCATCAGCTGTGCTTCGTTTAAAAGAAAACAGATGATTATTGTAATGACATTGAAAACATTTGCATCAACTGTGCTTTGTATTGTTTAAAATGGACAAATTTCACTTTTTAATTTAATAAAAAGACGTAGAAAACGAATTTTCCCAGACTGGTGACCATTTCCAATCCATTTCTTGTGGCCAAAAGCCCCATATAAAATCACAAAATCAAAAATCCTTATACGGAGATTCCAGATCCATTTAGCAGACAGACAATTATCTCTCGCTTTAGAAGATAAGATACAAGCCATTTTGTTATATAATTTATTTTATGAAGTCATTATTGGTTGACTAACTTTTTACTTATGGCTCTTTGTATTACACTTAACTAAGCATTTCTTATTTTCTTCATAGTGTTTTAAAATATTGCATGGAATTACTTTCATTAAAATCAGAAATTGTATCCATGTTTGCCTATTTAATAGATTGTTCTTTTTTCATTTTTCTAAGATAGTCACTCAATCTACAACCCCAAACCTGTGTCCGGACAGTTGGTAGCACGGACATCTCGTTACACTTTTGGGGATGTCCGTGACCGACTAATTCTGCCCTCATTACGGTAATTGCACCAACACTGTGCACATAATTGAATGCTATGGGCTTACTGATATAATGAGAATTCTAAAGACACCACTTTGTTAGATTATTTTACTAAGACATGTATAAAGCTTCTTTAACATTACTCTTATTACATCATATTCTATATTGCATTATGGTATTCCATATAATCGTATACCTAATACAGTGAAACCTCAATAAATCGAATCCCACGGGGAACGGGAAAATTACGAATTATAGAGTATTTCGAATAATAAAGGATCGATTTATCAAGGTTCATCCTCACCAATTTTCGATTTATAGAGGTTCAATTCAGTGCAAGCAATAAATATCAGGAGAATTTATTGCCTTCTAAAATAAGGTGTTTTGTATATTGTGCATTAATATTAATTTCAGTACTATATTATAATGGTTAATAATGCAATTGTCAAATTAATAGGAACTTTAAAATGGAAGAAGTAGTTTTAATTTCAAAGTGCTTCTTTATTGAAACTACTCTACTGCTGGCCCAAGACTAAGATGGATCGCAACAGGAGCGGAAGTTGGACAGAATAAAGGATTGGTATTTCCTGTCGAAATAAGATGCAGTAAAATACAGTATCGATGTTTTGAATCATAACAAATTTCATACAACTTTGATTAATAGAGGGTTTCTTACCCTTACTTCGACTTGTAGAGGTGCGGCGGTCGCACGATTTTGATTTATAGAGATTTTTGAGCTAAAACCTCGATTTATAGAGGTACTTTAACGACGGAAATACCGTAAAATTCGATTATTCAAGGTGTTTCTCGTGAACTATTCGATTTGTAGAGATAAAATTTACATTGCAAAAGATAGGGAAGGTCAAGGGGAATAAAAATAATTCGATTTGTCAAGGATTTCGAATTACTGAGGTTCGATTTATTGAGGTTCCACTGTACGTATTATAAATGTTAACGAACTGGAAACATACTGTGACTAGAGACTTGTAAGTAAGTACTTCAGGCTTTTTTATTTTTTTAACACGCTTTTATTAGATTGGTATGTAACGGAATCTTTTAACGTGATTTTCACCCCCTTTAAAACGTCGGATTGATTTGAAACTTTGCACACTTATCAAGGACCGATGACAATGCAATAATTTAAATAGTTTCATTCTATAATGTTAGTGGCCTTACTTGATAATGAATGACAACACTTCTAATTACCTTTTGATGAATTCCGTCAACTATCCTTGGTTTAATATGGTTCAAACCAAGGATAGTTGACGGAATTCATCAAAAGGTAATTAGAAGTATTATGGATAGTTTGTCCCATTTTCCTTGCCAGGACCTCAGGACTAGCGATTTTTATAGCTTGACCTGTATGTAACGGTGGCCGACTAATTCTGCTCTCATTACGGTATTCGCACCCACACTGTGAACATAATTTAATGCTATGGGCTTACTTATATAATGATAATTCTAAAGATACCACTTTGTTATGTAGTTTAACTAAGACATGTGTAAAGCTTTTTAAAATTACTCCTACTACTTCGTATTCTATATTTCTTTATAGTATTCCATATAATCGTATACCTAATACATATTATATATGTTTTCTAACTGGAAACATACTTTATGACTAGAAACTTTTAAGTAATTATTTCAGACTTTTTATATGTTTACGGTTGAATCTCGGATTTTACAAAACAAATGTAAAATAAAACTAAACAACTTTTAAAAAAATACACAAAAAACAAAAATCCCACAAAAATGACGATAGGTTAACCACAGCCGATTGTAAAACTATAATAATTTGATAAAGTTGTATGGGAACCAGAATATGTCCGGTATTCGTTCATAAAGTTATCCAACGCTTTCTACTTAGCTGCTTACATGTTGTTTGTATATTGACTGTTTTGCTTCCACACTTTATGTATTTCAAAAACTGATAATACCTCGATAATGTGTACGCAAGATTGATTTGGTAAATGAGAGGATCGTTTTGGAGAATAGATAAAAGCTTTTTACACAGATTTTACCATACATTTCAAATTTGTATATAATACCTTCAACCTGTGTATACAAACACGTAAAGATGGCATTGTTGGGAAATAACAATATCTGTTGAACTTTCAGTCTCTCCTTACAACACCAACTACTTCCATAAATTGTAATTACGTCAACAGATTTAATAAAAATTATAAAATGTATTAAGAATAGTGATAGCACGTATGTGTGTATGGGTATAACACTTGATTACACGCCGTCAAACTTTTAATTACATTTTAATCTTACTTTTACATAAAATAACATCATTTCGCACAACCCTTTCCATTAACACTTCGGAAGTCGTTAAACTCCGTATTCAGATCACTATCCAACAAATCAACAGTCTCCAGGCTCTAACACTCGCCGGAACCCAATCAAACTAATCGATTTGTTCCAATCTTTCATTCGGATAATTTCGAGATCTCGACGATACACGATACTATCGCCTTGTTAATTATTCCGCATCTAATTGACTCTCTGAATTATAAGATCGTTATTTACAAAACCGACGGTCGGACGACCCTCCGAACTTTATTAATGCGCGTGTAAATTCCAACTATGAATTTAAAATGTGAGTTTAAAAGTCTGAATAATGTTTCTAATTAAATTAAAAATTCGTGTTTAGGGGATTAACAAAGGTGGGCGGAATTGATTCGGTAGATATCGATTACGATTTGGATTGTGGGAGGGTTGGGAGTAAATCAAAAACGATTTCGAAACACGGTCTAGCATAATGATAATATATTACAGTAAACAACACGATAATGAATACAGTTTGCATGTTATCGTTCAAACTTCGCTATGTAACGTTCATTATCCAAAACGTTTGTATTCATTTTGTTTTTAAATTATTACCATAGTTTAACACCTATTATCAACGAAATTAAGGCTTGGCAGACCCAGCCACCATCTTGTATTTCAACTCCCATAAGAGCAATGTTAAACGTGTAAGAAGACTACTGGAGTAATAGTGGAATGACTAGAAAATTATTCTGAACATGTAATTTTAAAGGTTAGGACAGTCTGAATGTGGATATATTTAGTTTAAAATTTTTTTTTTTTTTTACTTAAATCTAAATCAAAGTTTGTGATTTTTTCTTATTCAATAATACAAATATTAAACATGTAACAGGCTCGCCATATTCGTTTAAGTTTATTACCTCTCAAATAAAAGTAATGTCAATAAACTTGGACATTTAATGGCGAAAAATCTACTTAATTGTAGAAGCAAGTACTCTGGTGTTTAGCCTGCACGCTGGTGGTTATCACATCAACTAGTTGCTCGCCGAAGAATACAAGAAAATTTAAATAACCGTGAATGTGTGAGAGAAAGCTGTGTTTAGTAACACACATGCGCATTTCAGTTCACAGTCAGGGTTACGCCTATAACCCTGTAGTTTCCGCCTTTATGAAGGTGCTTTATATTTGCTAGCGGAAGAATGAACGCACACAAACTCAATGCTAGTAGTGTACAACTCCGCCACTTGGAGTGCTGCTATCAACTCCCTGCCGAGCCAACTTAGAACCACTACGTATAAGCAGAAAATGGAAGTATGTGGATTCTATCGAAGAATTTGAGATATATCAAGCTTTTAATCAGACAGATTAATGAACGACCACCTAAATTTCTCTTCGGATACGTTACACGATACGGCTGTCAAATCCAATAAACTCCGCTGCGGAAGTTGTAGATATGCGATATTAGTTGTCCTACTACATTGATACGATGCGCATCCCATGTATCGCGTTATGTTATATGTCGAATAAGTGTTATTTGTGTAAATGTTATAAGTGTGTCCGTAATTTTCTTGAATTCTACTGGATTATCTATCTGAAGTGAGTGAAAAAACTCTGAAGATGGAGCAGATGTTCTGAAACGCGTAAGTGTTGAACATTAAATAAGTTAAGTGGCGGAATCTATATAAATAAAATTGAAGTGTCTGTGATTTAAAAATATAAGCATTTTTAAACTGCTACGGTATTACAACCATTACCAAAAAATAAACACACATTTATAACTTTTTTGTCTATCTGTTTGTTTGGCCGGGCTAATCTCTGTAATGGCTGGACCGATTTTGACGAAACTTTCACTAATATTTAGAGAACTTTTCGGAAAATATTTTAAGCTACTTTTTATTCTGAAAATAATTAAAATTCCTGTTTAAAAAATTATGGACAAAATTAGATATTTTGGGGGAAACATTAGGGATATTGCGTGTCTACATCTTACATTATGTACAGGTGACAGCTACCCCCACCACCCAACTTAGATCAATCATTATTTCCGTAAAAAATAGTATTCAAATTTTGTTTAATGTAAAAATTATTTACAAAATTAGCGATGTTGTGAACTAATGTTGGGGATATTGTGTGTATATTTCGATCTATGTCTTTCATTATGTGCAGGTCACAGCTACCCCCACAATACTTAGATCCAAGTGCCTCTGTCCTAATCAATCTTAATTTTCGTAAAAATGACTACTAACAAATTTTTAAAATGTAAAAATTATGAACAAAACTAGGGATTTTGTGGTTTGCATTGGCACCATCATACGTCACCGCATTGGCAGAGCCTTTAGTCTATAATATTAATGTTGTAGGCCTACATCAGGGCAGTTGTGGTTTTTGTGGTTCGGGGATTCATTAATCGGTGCGAGTTTGTCGCTACAGTGCTCTTCAACTTTAGTGTTGTTTACTATAGAATACATACCGTTAAGAAAACTATTTATTTAGATAAATATGAAAACAAAGAAAATCAGTTCGGCACCGTGTGTTCCGAGATGGAACCGAGGTTGTGAAGGGAAGAGTCCACACGGGTGTCCCTTGGTAATTTATACATTTTAATTTCGTAATGAAACTTGACATAACAAATGCAGTTCGTATAAAACACAATATACAAATACCATATAAAAGCAAAAGTTAAATAACAAACAAGTAGGCACACCGACAAGATTATAAAGTTTAATTACTTCGCGATCGATAAATAACTTTTATTACACTCGAACTATGCGATAAACAACACTAAGGCATGTGAAACATTCAATTAAAAGCATAAAGATCGATTGTTTCTAGCGAGTTCTAATTATATCGGAGTAGTGTACGCCGGCAGAATACAAAACGATAGTCATAGTCCGGCAATGGACGTATGATCAAACTAGTTTTCATGCATATCATAGTGACAATACTTCACCGTGATGGATGACACAAGGCCATTAAGTTGTTACCCGTATTGGATATGATCTTTCAGCCGTGTTTCCTTTCCGGACGGTCGCGATTTTCCTCTTTTATGGTGCGGAGAGATGGGTCGGTATCACGGTATATAAATATCACGCGTGACATGTCGCGATCAGCTGGTAGTACGTGATAACACAAATTAAAACATCGCAGTTGGATTCTGCTTCAGTAGCTGTGCTTCAGTTGTGTTTACAGCTTAAGATACAAAATTAAAGCAAACCACGAATCTATTTTCAAAGAATTTCGTGACATTTACTCCACCCATATGACTTATTAACATTCAGTGTTTATGTTTATACAGTGTGTTATTATAAAATACTGTTTTCCAGTCAGTAATGCGTAAACCTTGCCGAAGGTTGCAAACGAAATAATTGCTAAACAAACTTCCTCCCATCACACTTTATTAATATTGCATTTTAGTCGTAACCCCAAAGTCAAAACCTAAACTAAAAATTATAGATACGAATTATTTAAAAAAAATTAAATCAGCCGTGAATGGAAATGCTACTGGGAAATATACTACATACCTGCGTTTAAGCATTGTGTTAATGCACCAACATTTTTCATTATCAAACGGAGGTCCATTCCACGCAATCATCATAACATAGATGTCAGTTTTAAGTTGTTCTGTGCATTTTAGTTTTTAGTTATCTGATGATGCTTAGAGGCGAAACAGCTGCTACAATTATATTGTTGTTTTTGGAAATTGGTGTAAGTTTTATTGTTGACCTTATTACAGAACTAGTAAACCCCCGTGAAAAATCACAGGCGGATTAATTAGATACACATCAGAAATACATCATTGCATAAAATACTATTATTTGAAAACAACACACTTTATCTAGTACCTAACTATGCTGACAGGGATTTTTAACTTCCTAAATGTGTACAATTATAAGTATTATAACAATGTATGAATATTTGTTAAAATTTTGTATTTATGTATGTTATTATAAATTTAAAGAAAGATAAAAATATTATCTTTTAATTGCTTTTTATTTTATATTAATAGATCAAATGATTTAGAAGTTCTTAATATTACATGACTTACATTTATTAAAGTTGTAAACATAACCTCAAAGGTATAATCTATGCTAGGTTTGTGTATTACAGATGATGGGTGAAATCATCTGTTTAGATGTTGGAATGTTTCCTAAGCTAAAGGAATAAATATGTATCTTTTCTTTAAATGTGTATAAAAAATATATTGACGATAAAAGGTTGTATTAATATATAGTTTATAACCTCAAAGCAAATATTATAACGTAGATTATAGCACACATTAGTTATTTAGCTCATACTTAAAAAATCAACTTCACAAGACATTATAACGATTGAAGTTGTAAACATAACCTCAAACTATAACATACACTGGGTTTACAGATGATGGGTGAAATCAGCTGTTATTTTGAACTCTCGTACGCTCGCTTCTATAGGAGTTGATTTCACCAAGTTCCGTAGTCACACTTAATATGTAAAATACGTTTAAATATTTGGAAACACATTTTAGGAGGCAGATGAGGATTAGTAACATAAATTTATTTCAAAATAGACTTGCGTTCTTTACAAATTACTTATCAGTAATATTACTAGGGTTCTCTTTTTACAATAGAGTCTCCTGTTTTTAATTTATGTTGTTACTACTGTGTGTATTTTTCAAAATAATCTTATATTGTTTACATTTTTGTCTATTAACATTACTATGTTTACTTTTTCAAAATTTGTTGTTAGCGAATTTCTATAAGAAAGATGAACAGACACTCTTATGGTGAGACCTAAGTTCGGTAGTGTCAATGAGCACCGATCTTGGTCTTCAGAAGAAGTTTTGGAGTGTCATTAAAAATTATATATGTCTCTATGTATTCGCATTCTAGCGGCCACATTTTAAGTGGCTCGGACGAGTTCGTTAGCCAAAAAATCCAACAAACAAAAGCTTTTTTGAGATTTTTTATACGCAAATTAATTTTTGTTTTGGTTTTAAGTAAACAAATAAGTACAGGAGATTTTCATGCACATTACATTTTTTTTACACAACATTATGTCTCTTTTGGTTCTCCTAAAATCGACCAAAACGTAGAATGCCATAGAAGTACTTGGTTTAAATCATCTAGGGGGATTTTACCACGGGTAGCTTCCGTTACGAGGTAGATGACCGGGATGCAACCTCTGCCCGTTGCGAGGTTGATTCAGCAGCGAATGAGCCGGGCTGGAGAATGATGTGCAAACAAATTCTACTTATATATTTCGAACACGCAGGCAGCTATTCAACGACTTCGTAATTGAGCATATTTTTCAAATAGTTGGTTGAATCCCTAAAACAAATATATTTATTTTGGGAAATTTGCTTAATTCAAGTCAGCCGTTCAGATGCATTGTTAAATTATTTATAAGCTGTTATAAAACATTTTTTTTTAAATAATCTGTACATTTTTATGAGTACCAATATTACTACGTACACTTATAACAATATCGTTTTCTATTATTTGTATGTTATTATTATTAGCGAATTTCCATAGGAAAAATGAGCTATTGCAGTGGCCCTTATGATAAAATGCAAGGTCGGGAGTAGCAAATGAGCACCGATCATTGTTCCCAGAAAACGTTTTGGGGTGTCATTAAAAATCATATATATATATAGGCTATATGTATATATGTGTTCGCACTCTAGCGGCCGCATTTTAGGTCCGATTTGGTTCAAATTTGGTACACATGTTGATTGTCTGCGTCGCTCGGACGAGTTTTTTTAGCCAACAAAATTTAACAATCAGAAGCACGTTTTTTGACCGAAAGTAACAATTTTTTGTAGATTTTCCCTACGAGAATGATTTTTTTTGAATTTTTCTACAAATATAAACGTAGGATGTTATTCTGCACATTTTGTTTTTTTACGCGACCTTATAGCTCGCTTGGTTCCCCCAAAATCGATCAAAACGTAAAATACCATAGAAGTACCCGGTTCAAAGCCATGCGGTGGATTCTACCGTGGGGTTGGCGTGCGAAGCACGCAATGCATTGCGTATTGAAGAGACTCCCAATATGCGGAATGGCGTGCGAAGCACGCAATGCACTGTGTGTTGAAGTTACTCCTAATTTATGGAATGGCGTTGAAACCCTAAAACATAGGCCTATAAACTTAATTTTGGAAATATGCTCAATTCACGTCAGCGGTTAAGCTGCGTAGTCGAATTATTATTATAGTTCAAATACAATCTACGTAAACATTATTATTAAAATTATATTTACCTGTTTATGCTCTACATGTACCTTATAGATGTAATAGTACTATACTGTATTATGTTAAACGAAACAGAAAAATCCTCCAATATTTGCCGACAATCAGGAAACATTACATATGAGAACACACCGAACAAAGCTACATTGTTTTTACTAATCATTCGACGTAAACCAATAATACATTCAGTTAATTGACACCACTGGCAATTAGTATTATCCAACAATTATTTTCCTTTCCAAATAGACTAAATTTATAATCACGCAGGAATACATGTTACAACAATAAGACAAAGAATTCACGACTTCCTATATCCAGGCTAGACCTTAAAGGCGTGCCCTAATGAGTGGAAAGTCGTGGAATCAATTTAAACACGAAAACTTTATTTCTTTGTCGACGTAGGTTTTGGTAAAAAGGCCTTTTATGAAATCAAAGAGATTGCTTACTTTTTATTTGATATTCACCGCTGCAGCAAAGACCAAGAGAATTGAGTTACAGTTTGTTGTTATACGAAGAGAAATTCCTTTACAATATTATTTGTAGAAGACTTTTAAAGATGGAAAATCAAGCAGAGCCTCAATATTACAAAGGTAAAATTAGTCGAATAATAACCGTTAACTGTTCTCGTTTTAAAGTTAGTTTATAACTTCGGTTGTTTATGATTTTAGCGAATTTCCAAAGGAAAAATGAGCTATTGTAGTAGCCCTTAAGGTAAGACCCAAGGTCGGGAGTAGCAAATAAGCACCGATCATAGTCCCAAGAAAACTTTTTGTTGTGTCATTAAAAATCATATATGTATATATGTGTTTGCACTCTAGCGGCCGCATTTTAAGTCCGATTTGGTCCAAATTTGGTACACATGTTAGTTGTCCATGTCGCTCGGACGAGTTCGTTAGCCAACAAAATCCAACAACCGGAAGCACATTTTTTGACAGGAAGTAACAATTTTTTTTTGAATTTTTCCTACGAAAATGAATTTGTTTTTGAGTTTTTCTACAAACATAAATGTAGGATGTTGTTCTGCACATTTTGTTTTTTTACGCGACCTTATAGCTCGCTTGGTTCCCCCAAAATCGATCAAAACGTAAATTACCATAAAAGTACCCGGTTCAAAGCCATGTGGTGGATTCTACCGTGGGATTGGCGTGCGAAGCACGCAATGCATTGTGTATTGAATATAATCACAATATGTGGAATGGCGTGCGAATCACGCAATGCTTTGTGTATTGAAATAATAATTCGACCACGCAGCTGAACCGCTGACGTGAGTTGAGCGAATTTCCAAAATTACATTTATATGTTTTAGGGTTTCAACCAACTATTTGGGAAAAAGGTCTGCTCACGAAGGCGCTGAATAGCTGACGTTGTGAACGAAATATATAACTAGAACTTGTGAGTTTGCACCTCGTTCTTGCGGCCTAGTACTTTGGAACGCTTCGCTTCGCTCGCAGAGGACGTGCGAGTTTGCATCCCGGCCGTTGATCTCAGAAGCTGCCCTACGGGGAAAACCCATCGTGGATTTAAACCAAGTACTTTTATGGTATTTTAAGTTTTGATCGATTCTGGAGGGATCAGACTAGCTATAGTGTAATGTAAAATACAAAATGTGCAATATAAGATCCCACAGTTATTTGTTTAGATTAAACACCTAAAATGTTGTATTTTATTACGACAAAAAAACGTTAGATAATTTTTACTTTCGCTAAACAAAACTGCTTCCGATTGTTGGATTTTTTGGCTAACAAACAACGTCCGAACTTAAAAACCCAACTTGTGTACCAAATTTGGACCAAATCGAAAGTCGAAGTAGGCCGTTAGAGTGCGAACACAAGTCATTTATACATTTATAATATACTTGGGGAGAGCCCTGCGTGCTCCGCACGCCAACCCCAATGGAAGCTTCAAAAAACATATGTTATGTTTTATTTATAATAAAGGTGTATGATTAATAATAACTCAAAACTAAGATGGTAAAAAATGTTAAATGTTCTAATTAAATTATTTCGTATATTTTATAACAGCAGTTATAATAATGGTTAAAAGAAACATCAAGGCTCAGATTTACACTTAGTTCCTAACCTTAAGGGGGCGCTACCCTGTCCGCCATATTGAATCTGATTCCCATAAGAGCAATGCTACAGAATAAGTCAATTTTTCCCGTTAATTCGTGGAATAAATTTTAAAATTTTGTTTCATTTTGAAGTACTGTCATATGCGGATGTTGATTGCCGAATACATTTTCAAAAACCGTTTTATTGTTTTCATAAACGTATGATATAAATAGTAAAAAATAGTAAACTTTATTAATTTTTTACTCAGTTGCAAAAAGAGATACTGCCAAAAACCTTAGCAATCAACACCCACAATCTATTTTAGTTTAAGAATAAAATTACAGCTTTCGTTTTTTGACAAAAACAACACAAAAATATGCTTAATAATGAAGGTATGTTTTGGTTATTTAACATTGAAATTGGTACCCAACTTCGCCGTTTTGAATGTAGAGAGCCGAGCCTTAAACCTAGAAATACAAAAATAATTGCTTCAAATTTTGAAATCAGCTGTTAATGGAAATATTGGAGCAAACAGCTATATTATCCGTTATTTTATTCAATTGGTTTTTATGGTAATAAATGTAAATGCATGTGTTAGTTTATCATTCTAGGCCTAACCTAAGAATTTTTTTCCGACTAAATTTACAAATATTGAAATAGAAAAAATATTTTTATCAAAATGAATTACAGCCTATGTTACTCAGGGACATTGTAGCTTTTTATTAGTAAACCTATTTTTTCAATCGGTTCACTAGTGCCAGAGATTACCCCCTACATACAAACAAACAAACAAAAAAACATACTTTACCTCTTTATAATATTAGTTTAGATACAAATTTTAATGACACCCTAAAACGTTTTCTAGAGGCTAAGGTCGGTGATCATTGACCACTCCTACAAGTCATCTTTCCTATGGAAATTCGCTAATAATCTGTTTTATTACCAACTCTTCACAACAAAAAAAAACTCTAGAGTAAACATAGTTCTATGAAAACAAACTAAATACCAACATTACAAAGCTCTCTATTGCTTGACTGTAAAACATCTTCCCTCCGCAAGAATGCGGTTGTTGATAAGCTCCTGTCATGCGCAGTAGTTGCAAAGGTAAACGAACGTCGGGTGTTGAACGTAATGCAATATCTCGCGCTTTTATTTTAATAAACGGCCGAGATGTAATGAACTCCGTACAGTTTAGATGCTATCTGGGGATACCATTAATTCAAAAATGACGAATTGACAGGTCTCGCTAATGGTGGCGGAGATAATTTGATAAAAGTTTTTCTAAATTATTTTGTTCGCGACTAATAATAGCTCTTTTAAAAACTCGTTCATCGACAATTATTTACATCGTTAAATAACTTAATCATGATCTCCGGTCGATTGTGCAGGGAGTCGGGGTACGGCGGGTCAGTTCATTTCTATGAACACCGATTTGGCCAGCTACTTCTAAACCCCTGAGCTCTAGAAGATGTAACAATTGTTTTTGGAAAATCTATTTTGTTTCTCTCACATATTATAACTGGTTCCGCCCCTGCTCGCTTCGCTCACCAACCCCGGCGAAGCCAATGCATACAGATTATTACACTCTGATATTTTCACGGACCAATACATAGCTAATGTAAGACAGACATCGAAATAGACACGACCATCAACAATAATCCGAATTAGGGCATGCTTTACGTTATAGTTTTCCAAATAATATTTAATAACCAATAATTAACGATTCAAACAAATTTTGATATTACCAACTAAAGTATACAATATAATGTAACCCCAGATATTGACTTATAATACTTTTGCTTGCTTTTACCTAATCTAAAAAAAATCGTAAAGGATTCTAAATTTCCCAAATTGGTTCAAATAAACGTGTTTTGGTTAAGTTAGTTGAATATCCAAATCAACTGTTTTATTTATTATGTGTAAAACAACATATGTTTAAATTGAACTATAATACAGACGCAATTTTCGTTGATGTTTGTTTGTGTTTTCTGGTAGTTTGTCAATCTAACCCAAAAGGTTGTTGAATGTGCAGAATCATAAACTAATTTGATAATTTATAAGTTGGTGGCTATAGTAACGAATGTAAATGCATTGAAGAAACGTTTGTTGGTTCGGTATAGGCCAAACAATGAATCGTGTGTGATGCTATTTATTTTGACTCGAATCAGCTGTTGTATCTGTTATAGAGCTGGGCGTAAAACCCGTATTTTGTCAATTTTAAATCTTTAAAATTAATATTTTGCAAAATTCTTTCGTTTTGTTTGTACGTTGATTATGAATCATCCAGTCATTCAGTTAGGACTTCTTCTCATTAGCGAATTTCCATAGGAAAAATAAGCTATTGCAGTGGTCCTAATGGTAGGACCCAAGGTCGGGAGTCGCAAATGAGCACCGATCATGGGCCCCAGAACCCCATGCATGTATATATATTCCTATGTAGGCCTATATATGTGTTCGCATTTTAGCGGCCGCATTTTAAGTCAGATTTAGTTCAAATTTGGACCACATGTTGGTTGTCTACGTCGCTCGGACGAGTTCGTTAGCCAAAAAAATAATCGGAAGCACGTTTTTGTCCGCAAATAACTATTTTTTGAGATTTTTCCTACGAGAAAGAATTTGTTTTTGAGCTTTTTCTACAAATATAAATGCAGGATGTTATTCTGCACATTTTGTTTTTTACGCGACATTATAGCTCGCTTGGTTCCCCAAAATCGATCAAAACGTAAAATACCATAAAAGTACGCGGTTCAAAGCCATGTGGTGGATTCTACCGTGGGGTTGGCTTGCGAAGCACGCAATGTTTTGTGTGTTGAAGATACTCCCAACATGCGGAATAGCGTGCGAAGCACGCAATGTTTTGGGTATTGAAGATACTCCCAATATTCGGAATGGCTAGTAACAATACATTTTGGGGTTTATAAATTTGCTATGGTAATGAATGTAACCAGACACATGTTGCTAAGCTTTTGATCTGACCAGCTGTTTTATCTGAATGTTCATTATTTTTTACTCTTTAAAGTACAAAATTTACCAAATAATTTCTTAGTGTGCTTCTATGACCCCAAAAGGGTATACCTTTAAATTTTTGTATTTATATCTTAAGTACTTGTTATTCGACATTTTTTATATTTCATTCAGTCGGGTCAAAGCCTCTTTTATGTATAAAAAATAGTACAGAGACTACAATTTCACTATACTTGATTACACAATTCTATGGTTCGAAATAACAACAGTCAAATCAACATGCATGTGGATGGTAAATGTTTAAAAACTTGCCCGGGTATCTTTAAACATTTTACTTTTGAATTTTTATGAAACGCTAAGTTACAAAATATTTAAAAGGAACAATAAATAAAATTCAATCTCCAGATTTTACCTTCGGACTAACCAAAATATATGAATACCTTGCAATTGTAACCCTTTCAAAGAAATGCTGTTGTACAATGCGGACAGACAATAACTCCATGCGTCGGTATTTGTCACACATCCTTCAGAATAATCCAGATCAAACACAAAACCTTTCTAAAACAAGTACCGCCGTTTTCTCCGACCTAACCGGACCGACTTTATAAATAATTCAGAAGTAAGTGTATCTGTTATCGATTCATTTACAGGTTCCACCATTGTCTCCGTGGGAAGACGGGCCGCATCTTTCTCTCATATCATTGGCCAACTTTTCACCCCCTCTTCGGCTACTTTCTCCGACGGTTACGTTCGACATGATTCTAATGGATATTGCTCCGTTTATGGTGGCTCACGAACCGTAGCCTGTGTATCTAATAAGGCGCCGGGTTAAGTATGCCTGGTAGGGGAGACTATTCGCTTCGAGTTATTTATGGTCCAAAAGTGAAAATGCAACAAGTTTAATGTATTTTCTAATAACTGGTAGTTTTGCGGTTTTCTTATGATAATAGGATATGCCGATGATTTGTGATGCTGTATTCCTTGAAAACATCACCGTATTAGGTAAACATATGATGTTTGTATTTGATGTTCTTTTTGGTATTTGTCTAAAGCAAACAAGATTATCCACAAATCTGTTTTAATATTTAAAGAACCAACTTTCATGCTTACAAAGACAAAGTATAAAAGTTCTAAAGGCAAAGTTAAACTCTAAATTACGTTCATATACAAAGTCCATCTAACCCCCACATTATTTTTGTAAATACTATTACTTTAAATAACCAATTCTTGTATCTATCTTTGTATCTGTCGCGGATCTCGAAAACGGCTCTAACGAATTCAAAGAAATTTTGTATTTAGGCGTAGTTTTGATTTTTAACTACACCCATATAGTTGTATGTCATGTAAAAACGCAATTTTTTTAGAAAATCTAATTTAAAAGTTGAAACATTTTAACATAGGGTCTTATGGGGTTTCCATGTTGGTTACAAAAATAACAACGTAATAGTAAATAAAGCGATCAAAACAGCTGTTTATGAACAAGCCAATTTTTACTGTCTTAGCACGTTGGAAATAGAGTGGAATAGAACTGAGATTGAGTATTATCCAAAATCAGCTGTTCATTGGATGGTTTTTAATTACTGTTAAAAAAAACAAGCTAATTTATACTGTTTTAGCACGTTGGAATAATAATAAATTGGGCCTGATTTAACAATTTATTTTTCCAAAAACAGGTGAACTTGGCAAAGATGAATAAATAGTCAATTTTGTAATATAGGCCTGGCTCATTTCTGAAATATAGTATTGAGGTTATGTTAATTTTTACTGCAATAATTTTTACTGTATTTAGGCCTGGTTTCAAAACTTAAGTTGACAGAAGATAGTAGAACTAGGACTAAAATCGTAATGAAAGCGTTTCTAAAGCGTGTATTTTAGGTTATAATTAATCTTGTTGTAATTACTGTTAATATATTTAAGCATGGTTTCATAATTTTACAAAACTATATACAAACGAGCCAAAGATTAACGAGATTCTTTAGCGAATTTTCCAACTGCGAGCGAAGCGAAGCAGCCATCTCAGGCGGGGTTGGGACGCGGAACGTCCAGGGGCAGAGCTCCTAGTGAAAATAAGTTAGTAAAACTTTGTATATATCTTGTGTTGCATAACAGAACACATTTTTTGACATGTCTGACCCTCTATGAATTCGGGGGTCTTAAGCGGGTAAGGGAGGTTGACAATTTCAAAAAAGGTAGGCCATGTAATATGCCATTGAAAAGCTTATTAAACATAAACAGAATGGTGCAAACTAGAGCTTAGTATCTTCGTTTCAGAATAATGGATATTCAAAGCCCAAATTGATCAACCCGAAAACAATCTGCAGCATTAGAACTTGCAAACACAGGTTTACAACGAATTTTACATAATGATTTGAAAGTGACTGCCTGGTGTGTTGTTGCACATTTTGGAGTTATCGAGCTTCATTATTATTATTATTTTTTTTTTTTTAAGTGATAACTTTTATTGGCCCATTGGTCACTTTCACTTTTGCGTAGACACAAGTCAGAGTATGGAGAGGAAGTATATTATACATCGAAGAGTGTTTTAACAGTTTTTATTTGGCCGTTTGAATACTTTTAGTACAATTTTTATAAATCAACAGTTAATTTGAATAAGTCCAAAATATAACTTAAAATCATTTTTTTTTATTTTTTAATAGTACTACAATTTTTGTTATAAATATTTCGTCACCTCTTTTCACGTATAGAATACATATACATAGAAAGTGACTCATGATATAAATAAGTGTTGAATTTTCTTTGTTGGATTCGTTAATGCAGAAAGTCGGTAAGTACATTGACAGTTACAATTATATTTATATTATTTGAGGATTTTCCATAACTTTTCTATAACTTTCTTAAATGGAAAATGTATAACCTTTGATTGCACATTTTAAAATGTGATAGACAGAAAGGAAATCATATTATTATTTTGAAAAATTAACAGTTTTTAAGATAATTTACAATTTTAAATAATTAACAATTTTGAAAATTTCTACAAATTTCTTATAATTTTTAGGAAATTTAAAACCACATTCCATTTTTTAGTCAAAGCTAAAGACTTTACACTATTTTGAATTATACATATAGAATATGGTCAATTTTCATATTGATTATTTATATTTGATATAAGTAGATTATATACATGCTTAAAATGGAATAAATATGTGTAATCTATAATGTGAGATATTATATTAAATATAATGTTCTGCAGATTTACTCATAACTGAAAATATACTTAAATTACTTAAAATTTTTAGGAGTTCAAAAATAATTTCAAAATATGATATAATATGTTTTGACAATATATTGGCTTGTTTAGTTTGTTGACCCTTATTCTCCGCTAATATTAATAATGATACAAATATAAATCGGTCATAGAAGTTATCACTTCCAACGTGTGGTCTTGAAGCGCAAACCCAATGTTTATGAAAAAGGAGACAAAGTTACTGTGAGTAAAGAACGGGGAGTTGAAATGATTCAGAACTTTTTAGTTCCACAATTGCAACAGTTTGGAATAGAAATGAACTTTACCAGCAAGATGGAGCAGATGTGAGAACGACTGTTTTACGAAGACTCTTCCTGGGGCGTCTCATTTCACGTTTTGATGATGTCGCATAGCCTGCCCGGTCTCCGGATCTAACTTGTGATTTTTGTTGGTGGGACTACCAAGAGCAAAGTTTTTGTTATACAACCTGACACCATTGCCGATTGAAAGAACTGCTTAAGAAGTGAAGTTGCTGCAATACAAATGTCCATGGCACGTCGAGTAATGGGAATTTTCAGGAAAGATTAGAAACATGTGTTGATGGATGTTGAGCAACTATGTACATATTTGGACTATTTTATAAATTGTAAATATTGTTTTCTATAACGTTATTTTATCTAGAAAACAGTTAGGTTTTATTGAACCACCCATTATTACGCAAAAAAATCCTCAACAGGGGAAAACAAAAACAAAATGTTGCTTCAATAAAATCAGCTGATTGTAACCATTTAAACACGTGTTCTTATCACTAAGTAACCTAACGTCTTTTAGAACAAACAATGATTCAAGGTTAATTTATATTACCTGTTTTTTCCGTCAAGTGATCCACTAGTATTAAAAACACTACCACGGTTTCGGACGTATTCAATCGTCCATCTTCTGTATTAAGATAGTGATTCGGGAACCTTATCCACAATGAAAAAAAAAAAAACAAGGATTAATTATTATTTGAAAAAGAATTGAGTGCCTATCTATAGTTCAAGAGCATTAATTTTATTATAATCATTGATATCGCCAGAGTATAAGCTTATGACGGATTGCCTGAAGAAAAATAAAATTTTGTTAATTTTGACCTATACCAAGTACACTGAAGGTACAATTTAAGAGCTTGTTACTCAGGAAGTGTTTAATGAATTGACTTTTGAATCTTTGATAAAGTGTTTCGGCGTAAATAGCAACGGTTTAATTAAGTAGAAAGAAATTAGTTTTTGCCGAGTAGAAAAGTTGTGGTGACTGTACACAGTTTTAGAGTACATTCTTTTAAATATTATGTAGTCGTCTACGCATTGTGCAACCAATCTTTTTATAAAATTACTAGTAATCCTCGTGAAAAATCAGAGACTGATTAATTAGATACACATCAGAAATACATAATTAAAAAAATAATTAAAACAACAAACTTTATGTAGACCTACCTAACTATGCTGAGGGGTTTTTAACTCAATAAATGTGTACAATTATAATAATTATTTAGACCTGGTTTTATAAAACTGTAGGACAATTTGTTAAAATATTGTATTAATATACATTATTATATTATATAAAACAAAGATACAAATATTATATTTTAATTGCTTTTTATTTCATATTAATATATCAAATGAGTTAGAAGTCATTAATACAGTATTATAACTGAAGAAATTAATAATCGAATATGTTTATATATTATACGAAGATGCACGAATGTTTCCGAAGTTAACCGAATGTGTAACTCGTTTATACAAATCTCTTCTTTAAATTAGTATAAATGAATATATTGATGATACAAGGTTGTGTTTATATTAATTTTATAAACTCAAAGCAAATCTTATAACGTATTATAGCCTACATTAGTTCTATAACTTATATTTTAAAAAAATCTACTTTACAAGACATTATATTATTCATTTAGGTTGTAAACATAACCCCAAAGTGTAATCTTCGCTAGGTTTTCTTTAAGTATTACAGATAAGGGGTAAAATCAGCTGTTATACTCGTATTAGAATGTTACTGGTGTACGGACGTACACTCGCTTTTATAGGAGTTGATAGTTTAAAGCAATCGAGAAAAAAGTTCTAAAAATCGAAATCGGTGACGTCATTTCAGCGACATTATATATTAGCTGGAAGATAGTAGAGTTGGCATTAAATATTGGCACAAAGGTTGTTCATGTTAGAGTAGTAATTACACCTGGTGTCAATTTACACGAGGCACTTGTGCAAAGTGAATGTATTGTGTTGGTGCCAGACGATGTTTGGATAGAAAGTTGAAAACTGTTTATTATAATCTTTTAACACCTTGAGTGGTGACATAATATACAACTGCATCGACTCGACAGAGCAGTTTGGGATAGATATGGTTATTATAATTACAAAATATACTGTATTGCAGAATCGAGTTCAAGGCAGATGGCAAGATGGTGGGACTCGGCATATTGAAACAGCTTTTAGTACTTGCTGGAAACATAGTAAATACTTTACGGCATTTTCCTCACCCAACAAGATAATATGTTCGTAAATAGGGAAATGAAATTCTATAATTTCAACCAATTTAAAGAAACCATTTTCCCTGTATATTTACCTCTGATTCTCCATGTAATTTAGATTAAACCATGTTCTTTGTATCTTCTATAGTGTAAAGAAGATAAAACGTAAATTAATCACAGCATTTATAGCACCATAGCCTACTATAGGGAGTGTTAGTCCATTAATTGGTTACCAGCTGTCATCTTTATATCACTATACTTATATAAGCCAAATACCATTGACTCATTGACTCATCACAGTTTCTCCAAAACCACGAGGCCTACAAACATAAAATTTGGCACTAATACTCTTTATAGGCTCTAGACGCGCACTAAGAAAGGGTTTCCGAAAATTCGAAGTTTTAGGGGGGTTCTGGCGGGTCAAAGTTACTAAATCACGATTTCTCAAAAACCTACCGAACAGATTGGAATGCAATTTGGTATGTAGCTTCCTCTAGGGCCATAGATGCTCGCTAAGAAAGGGTTTCAAAAAATACAAAATTGTAGGGGGGTTTGGGGGGGGGGTCAAAGTTACAAAATCAGGATTTCTCTAAAACCATCGAACGGATGGAAATGAAATTTGGTATGTAGCTTTCCCTAGGGCCATAAGTGCTCCCTAAGAAATTTTATCAAAATATTCGAAATTTAGGGGTGGTTTGGGGGGTCAAAAAACCATAGAACGGATTGGAATGAAAATTGGTATGTAGCTTCCTCTAGGGCCCTAGGTACTCGTTAAGAAAGGGTTTTAAAAAATTCGAAATTTTAGGGGGGTTTAGGGGGGTAAAAGTTACTAAAAAGAAACACCGGACGGATTGGAATGAAATTTATTATGTAGCTTCATCTAGGGCCCTAGGTGCTCGCTAAGAAAGGGTTTTTAAAAAAAATTGAAATTTTAGGCGAGGTTTGGGGAGGTCAAAGTTACTAAAAATCCCCATAAGAAATACATAGTGTAATATGTTTATTGGTATAATATAATTTTTGTTAATACACATTTAACTTTGATTTGTCTATCCGTGCAAAGCCGGATCGGGCCAGCTAGTATATATATATATATATATATATATATATAAACAACCGAACATACTCTGTGAACATTTTGTAAATTGTAACGAATGTAGCTTATTATTGAATTTCCTTAGTAAAGATTAGCTATTGCAGTGACCTAAGGTCGGGAGTAGGCAATTAGCTTTGACCATCGTCTCCAGAACACGTTTTAGGTGTCATAAATTGTTTTATATATGTGTATATTTATGTGTTCGCACTCTAACGGCCGCATTTTACGTCCGATTTGGACCAAATTGGGTACACATGTTGGTTTTCCAAATCGCTCGGACAAGATAGTTAGCAAAAAACATCGAACAACCAGAAGCACGATTTTAACAGGAAGTAAAATTTATTGAGGTTTTCGTACAGGAATGAAACTTTTTTGGGATTTATCTAAAACATACAATTCTGCACATTTTGTTTTTTACGTCATGAAAATATACTCCGTGATAATACTGTAATAAAGGTGTCATCTCGTCCATCGTGAACTGAGCGACCAATATTTAAGTGTCTGCTACAGTAAACGAGAAAGCAACCGGAAGCGCAACCGCTTCTCACTGTATCCCTATCTAAACAGTGTAATTTCTTGCAGCTGAACGCTTTGACATTGCCTCATTTTAAACCATTTTAAAAGTCTATCTTTTGTAATTGAGTGTTGAAAAAAAACTGAATATTCTTGATAAAATTTCGGATCCGGCTTGCAAATTATTTTTCATTATTAATTTTTTATTGTGTTAGGGAAAAAATTCAAACTTTGTACTTACAAAATGTCAATTACATAACAAATCAAAAGGATTTAAAAAAATGTAAATTGCAAGACGGATGCGTATCGTGACTGTGCTTAAAATGAGACCTTGCAAACAATTTTATGATAAAAAGTAAACGAAATAAATGGTTTGAAATTTAACATTGCTCTTATGGGATAAAAATCCAAGATGGCCGCCACTACAGCAGACCCCAAACGCCGTAGAACAATTGAATAGCGACATTTAGAATTAAGGAATTACTAGTTTATCTATTTATAAGTATAAACTTTATTTTATGTTATTTTTAAAACAAATGTCAGTGGGCTCTACCATTCAGGTTGATTTATAATAATAAATAGGTTGTAAGTGGTACAAGTGCAAAGTTATCGGATTAAGTTATATGTGTAGATAATACATAAATATATATTAACAACAAAATTTTACTAGACTATAACAGTAGGTAAAATAATCAAACTAATAATAAACTATTTCTATTAAACAGCTAAATCGTTGCTTTAACTTGAGCGACTTTCAAAATTAAGTTTAATATGTTTTAGGGCTTCTACCAACTATTTGGAAAGTTGGTCTACTCACGAAGACCCTGAATCTGCCCTCGTGTACGAAATATATTAGTAGAATTTTTTTGCACCTCAGTCTCCTGCTGAGTTGCTTCGATCCGCTCGCAGCTCACAGTGTATCGGCAAAAATACGAGGTGAAAAATCAATATTCGCTAACAGCACCTTCAAAACTCTAACGTACACATTTTATTGAATTTGGCAAAAGTAGCAAAGAGTTTTCGGATAAGTTTTACGGGAGATATGAACAATTTTAAGTTTGGAATTTTTAGCTGCCTTAACTAAACAGTGTGTTGAAATTTCATACTTGGGGAATTTTGGACTAAGCTGGTTGTTCTGATACGACACCTAATAAGCCAATGACTGAGTGAGTGACAACAAAGGATATATCATGCGTAGTGAGGAATATACTTTTATAGCAGTAATACAATAATTTACGTAGTAGTTATGTATTACAAATTGTTTTTAAATGCTAATTCTTTCGTGTCTGTAGGCCTATCACAATTATAGAAATATAACACAGAAAACTACCGTAATTTTGTTAAGAAGCCGTGCCTTCCCGTGTTGTAAAGTACAACACCCTATTATTTATATACTTCTCTATATCACGTATATAGGCTACAACTAGAACAGAGCTGATAGTTAGGTTACTTCCTTGAACCTAACGACCAGGATATTGTCACGGGTAACAATACCGACCCGGCGCATCTTACGCTTTACTCAAGTGTGATGTGAATATTCTATCGGGCTCGAGAAATTGTCTTGTGTTACATATAACCTGCTTTGTCTCTCCCTATATTTGGTTGCGTCTAAGTATCTCTTTGCGCACATCCTTCGAGTCCACATTATTTATAAACGTTGTTGGGTTATTTGTAATTAACACTGATTCGGAGCACATTTTGTGTTTAATCAGTCTTTCAGCATTTAAATCACAACACATTCAAACTGTTGGCATTTCTGAAGCACATGAATTTGTTTATGCAGGTAGTTGTCAGTTGATTTTCAAGATATGCTAGTATGTCGTAAAATAGTTTGGCTACAAAATTAAATCCATAACATATTCGCCAGATCCGATTCACTGACTAAATCTCCGTAACCACAATATGTAGCCTACAAACCTTATATTTGGTACGTATTGCCCCCCCCCCCCCTTGTGAATAGTGCTCATTAACAACAGATTGTTGTCAAAACAATATCTAACCACAAAAGTCATAACAAACAGATAAACTAAAAGTCACATATCTAAATCTCCTCAACAGCCCACAAACCTTTTATTTTGTAGGTAATCCCCCCCAGTTGTGCAATAAGTGCTTATTAAGAACATACGCCTATTTACTTCAATTGCATATCTATTTTTATTTATTTATTCTTTTCATTACTTTTTCTGTGATTTATTCCATTGGAATATGTGACATGTCATAACTTACATTGTTATAAAAATAAAAGTACAAAATAATAAAACATACATAATATACACAAAATCACACATAAATTTACATACAAATTTGATTAAAAAACAAAAAATAAAAAAACACAGTTAATACAGTTTATATATATAATTATGGATTATAATATTTTTTAAACAAATAAGCCCTTCCTGGCACCTGCAGACTGGGCTCAGGTATCTGTAGAAAGATATTCTTCCACAGAATAGAACACATTTTCTAGGATGTAGCACCTGAGTGAACTCTTGAAACTGTGGATAGAATCTAAGTTTTTAATATTTTCTGGAAGTGTATTTAACAACTTTATACCAGAGTAATAAACTCCGCTTTCAAAAAATTTAAGTCTATGGGCAGGATATTTAAAAAATTTTTGACGGAAAGGGTATTTGGGGTAGTCTTGATTAATTTCAAATAAATTATAATTGCTCTTAAAGAAAATTAAAGTTTCATAAATATAAATGCAAGGGAAAGTTAAAATATTATGTTTTTTGAAAAACATCTATTTACAAAAGTCGTGAAAAACAACTACAAACTGAGAAGTGAGAAACATTTTTTCTTCACAAAACAGCTACAAACATTCGTACCTTTTAGGTGTCGCCTTCAAAAATAAAACACATTATTTATCATACCTTCATAATATAAACACACCACAAAATAATCACGAAATCTAAGGAACTACAATTCATATAAACCTAGAATGTAGTAGGTATGTCTCCATTAGTGTCAAGGCTCGCTAAGAAAGGACTTTTTCATAATTCCATGACTAACCGATAAAATCACGAAATTAATCAACTGTATTTCTTCCACACCAAAAACCCTACCGAAGTCTACATTAGTTACGTTTGAGCCTCTTGACTGTTGAGTTCAAAGGTACTTTACAATAATCTATTTAACCACGAAAATTGCGAATATCTAAGAAATGTAACCGGGTTTGTAATTATTATTCGGTAAATCTATGTTTGCCCGAGTTTGTATGTATTAAATTTGCAAATTACTTAGATGCCCCGAAATTAGTACACTTTTGTGTATTCACGTATCCTGCAAAACCTATTACATTTTTTGTAACACTAAGATCTAAATGCTTTAAAAAAAAACAATATATGAGAACTCTTATTTTAATAATTGATAAAGAGCTTAGACAAAGCTGAAAACAATAATTAATAAAATAATTGTTTACTTGCTAACAACAGCTGTTAGCTGGTTTAGGTAATAATGGTTTACCTTCAAATCTGGAAGCAGCGAGGCGAAGTTGGTTGCCCGCGGCGTCTAGCTTGCTACGTTTCACTCTGCATCCATCAGCATTAGTCTGGAACGAAATTAAAAAATTAAAAAACAGAAACAAAAACTTGTTACCGGTATTTGCATTTTATGTTACAGTAAAAAACTTATGGAATTGAAGCTAAATTAACACATTACAATGACGATATGACCGATGCTAGGACGACAAATATTTATTCTTACTTGCATAATAATTCAACATAGCCTTAAAAATTTGGTAAACTTATTTAATAAATATTTCTGGAGATCTACCGGGCTGATTTTAGTGCTCTTTGTTTTAAATGACAGAAAATATTGTCATTATTATTAACAAAATTATGAAGTGTAAATTTATTTGATCGGTATATTTTTAAAGTAATGTTTTGGTTTTTTTTTGCTTTTAATTAAAACCCTATTGATACCTATTTCTGGAGATCTACCGGGCCGATT
>JAGFPH010002323.1:183781-196051 GCA_018207615.1 Philaenus spumarius | reverse complement strand
CAACTTACGAAATGAGGAACAATGTCCATTTCAGAGGTGTTACCAAGCAAACTATTTTAACACAACTTACGAAATGAGGAAGCACAATGCCCATTTCAGATGGCCAAGTAAACTATTTTAACACAACTTATAAACCAACATGTGTACCACATTTGAACCGATCGGTGCTCATTTGCTACTCCCGACCTTGCGTCTTACCATAAGGGCCACTGCAATAGCTCATTTTTCCGATGGAAATTTGCTAATAAATGAATGAACGGAATTTTGGATAAATATTGATTTTCATTCCAGGCAATTCAAAAACTATTTCATATTCGAGTTCCCTGGTTCAAGAACGCAAAGTGGGTTTCGTCCAAATCGACCTGTTTGCCGTTTAGTCCTGCATATGTTATGATCAACTGTGCGCCAGCAAGTACTAAAAAGCCACTCTAGAAAGAACGTGAAAATTTGAAATCAGTTTTATGGAACAATTCACTTCTGTGGGTACATTTTACCTCAAAAAATAAGTGGCTACAGAAAATAGTTTACCCCGTAGGACCCAAATAGAAGTGCAATTGTTTTTTCTTTCGTCTACACAGGGTGATTCAGAAATAAACGGAAATCTTTCAGGACGTGTTCTGCTTGTGAAAATAAAACTTCCTATAAACATAGGTTCGGAAATGCTTTGTTTTCCAGATATTTGCCATTTTGTTTTTTACAAAATAATTCATATCTAGAGAACGGTTTGACTGATTAAGTTCAAACTTGGCATGACGTTTAAGCTAACAATGACCTATCTTAGAAAAAATAATCGATTATATGCAATCGTTCGTTTCAAAATGACGGCTTTTTGAAAATTTCAAACCTAAATTACTCAAAAACCGTACATTTTAACAACAACAAAATTCAAAACATCTTTTTTGTAGCCCTTTTGATTCCCTATCGCATGATGTAGCTGTCAAAACAATCGGATGAAGGATAATATTTAAGTTATGTGTAATAATGTGTTTGTTCAACCCTGCATCCTACACCAACACAGTAAACACAGCAATATTGTATGTACATTTTTGCTGTCACTATCTTTAACTTAGCTGTATAGTCCTTCATCCGATTGTTTTGACAGTCACACCAGCCGATAGAGAATCAAAAGGGCCGCCATTTTGAAACGTATTATTTTGTAGAATCGATTGTTTTTCTTGAGATAGATCATTGTAAGATTAAATTTCGTGCCAAGTTTGAACTTAATCAGTCAAACCGTTCTCTAGATATGAATTATTTTGTAAAAACAACAAAATTGCGGATATCTGGAAAACGAAGCATTTAAGAACCTATGTTTGTGGAAACGTTTTTCTTTATTTTCTCTAGTAGAACACGTCCTGAAAGTTTCTCCGTAAGTCACCCTGTATAAGTCAAAAATAAAATGTGAAGAGTATCAGGAATCTAACTTCATAGGGAGAGTACGAATTAGCATTTGTCTTTAAGAGTAGTTGTACCATTAAACCCCTAATACTCCAGTAATTGAAATGCAAATGAGGTTTCCTTCTTGTATATCACCTGAGAATTATATGTACCAAATTTCATCTTTCTAATTAGTGAGATTCATAATTGTTGTATAGGGATAGTTACCCCATTATACCCCCTGACCAGGAAGTGACCAAAATTCGTTAGGTTTAGTTTTTCTGTGCAACAATTATGAAAAGAGTGTACCCAATTTCATCTCTCTAGCTCCTAGGGAAGTAAAATAATTAATATCTATTGTTTCAGGGGTTGGCATCCCTGATTGCAGTTCTTAAACGAAAATAATCAAAAAGAGTTGACTAATTTATTCAGTAATGTTTTTTTTTTAATTCGTCTATTTGCCAGTACGTTCGAAGTTAGTCACTAAATCAGAATCCCCTTCCAACTTGACTGATTTACAAAGAAGTAACTCCTGTCAATGCTTGTATCAATGACCTGCTGCCAAGTCGAGATAACCGGCTCTCACGCATTACCTGTATTGCCTGTCCTTCTGTACAGGTGTTGAGAGTTATGTTGAACGTTTGAGGGGAATTCAAATAAAGGTGTTATTTTACAACCGCAAAACGTTGAAGTACGTTCGTTGAGAAGATGTTGAGAAGGCACTGCAATGTTGTTAAGTTAATATATGCATTAAAATTTTATATCCTAGTGGTAAATAAAAAATACATTTATAGAAACCGAATAAGGCAGTACAATATTGCTTTCTTTGACAACTGAACAATGATAGTAGTAAGTACAAGGGTGATTTCTAACCGTGTGTCATTTTAAGCCGTAAATAAAGTTATGGGAAAACTGTTACTTACCTGGCAGATCGCTGCGTGTTAGGCAAGCCAATCCCTATGCAAGGACGATTGTAACAAATGCCGGATAAATCATAAACAAAGGAAGCACAACATTTAGGGACCGGTAATTTTGCTGTCGTACATGGGCGCCCATACCTATGGGCAGAAGGAGGCCGCGGCCCCCCTCTACCTCCCAGGAAAAGGAAAATATGTATATTATTAATTATTATAGTCAGGTATTTTCTTTAAAGAGATTAGCACTAAAATATGTTTTTTTATTTTACAAGAGTTCAAGCATGAGCTGTAATGCTTTGTGTATTGAAAATACTTTTGATAAGGAGGTTGGCGTGCGAAGCACACAATGCACTGTGGATTTAAAATACTCAAAATATGGTGGTTGGCGTGCGAATCAAACAATGCATTGTGTATTGAAAATACTCCCAATATAGGGTTTGGCGTGCAATGCATTGTGCGTCGGTCGCTTCTCATAGTTTTCAGTGTCAAGCTCACATATGCGTCCTTAGCAGTGAGAGTGTTAAGCCCCATACCCCGGTCTAGCCCCCCCTAGAAAATATGGGCTGTCGTAGAAGGGGCCCCGTCATGGTCCTGTATGAGTGTTATACTGGAATGGGAACCCCAAAATATAATATAAATAAATGATTGCTATCGATAACAACTTCTTCTTTGAACTTTTGCAATCTACTTTTTCAATCTAACAACAGCATTGAAGATGTATTTCTCATTGAAGATAGCCCATGCTAACGGGGAAAGATCATTCTCAAAAGTGAAGATTTAAAAGTGCTACAGGTCTACAATCTATACTAATATTATAAATAAGTTTAAATACTGCAAAGATTAAATGTTGTATAATTTTCTAATTTTTTGTACAGTGATAAAAGTTTAAGCAAAAAATAGGTTTGATCTCAATATATTTTTTACTTCCAAAAATATTAAGTATTTTGTAAAAAAAACACATACAGACAGTCAGACGAAAAAATTAGCACCGTAGATCCATGTTTATATTGTGAAATATGTTTGTCTGGATCCCAGTAACATATCCACGAAAGGGGTTGAGAGTGTTCGGGGACACCCTGTATATATATAGATTACAATTCACAACCAATTACTTTTTAGCGTAGGTTAACAAAATAAAAGCAATCAATCAAAAAATCAACGAAAAAACCTTACAGTATTATTCAAACATTTGATTTGGATCAAAAAATTAATATAATTTTAGGTTAGGCCTATACTGCACCAAAACAGGTTTTTTGAAAGTATTTTACGTTTATTAACACAGCAACTAATTTAGAATATGGTAATAAATTGTTTATCAAAACTAACTTTTGTTTAGGTCAAGTAAAAGCAAAGACAAACAAAAATCGAAGAAAAATCCTACTATATTATAATTTAAACCTCTTGTGTATTATAGTGTTTCCTTTAGTTGGCATAACCAAAATTTGTTTGAAATGTTGACTATTATAGTTGTTTAGATAATAATGGGAAAGTTAGAACGAAATGTTAAGGGTCTTCTATACCTTGCGTAAAACAGTAAAAATATGCACTTCGTATTAACGTGTTTCGGACGCCGTTTTTCAACCTAAAAAGTTGTAAAACATCTTAAATTGTTCTTAAAGGCTTTGAGCTTTTGTCTTATATCTCATAATTGAACGACATCGACGGCAACTCCTTTTAATCAATAGTTCAACTGAGTAAAAATCGATTATTTTTAACGCATTTTTTGGAGTTTTAAGCAATAATTTCCATATTTTAAGATAACACGTAAAAAATATAAAGCTTTCTTTAAAACTTAAAGTAGTTTCCCAGATTATTAATTTATAAATAGAATCCGAAACGCATTATTACGAATGCATGTTTAAACGATTTTGAGTCTTCAGTCAGACCTTTTGTATTGAAATCATACTGTACACTCGGGAGTTTTCTTCAAGGTAAAGAAGAGCCTTAATTCCAATTATTGGTGATGGCGCGTGTCTATTTCCATCTCTGTCTTACCCTCCCCCTAGCCAAGTGCCTCTGCCCTTATCAATTGTGATTTCCGTGAAAATATCAGAGTTTACAATAATCTGCGTATGCTTTGCCACCAGTTACCACGTGGGTTGGCGAGCGAAGCGAGCACTGGTTGGAGCCCCTAGTCTATAAATAGAATCCAACTCGGCTAGTATAATTTAAAAGGAAAAAACGATACCCATCAGATTAGAAACCCGGATACGAAACAACACCCTGAGTAGATTTCCAAGTGAGAAGTTCGGAAATGCCTAACGCGACGCAGTTTCAAGTGTACATTAATTAGCATGTTTAATTGGTTGTAAAGGGTTCATTAAATATGTAAATATTAGCATACACCTTCGGAAGACACGACTGCTTGCTGAGATGCTCGGGTAACAAATTAATGTTATCCTTGATTGCGATGACTGTCTCATCTCTCTTTCCCTTCTGACTTGTGTTGGGAATCATACCTTCTATAGTCCATTTAAAACGCCGGGTATGAACTCAGGAAATGTCTCCCGGACCAGAAGACTTGTACTTTATGTTTTTTGGGTCGCTGATTCCGAAAATCGTGGTTCTAAAATACCGGCGTCACAGCTAAACATGCAAAAAACCACCCTTTTTAGGTTTTTTTTCACAACAACTTTTATGACAACTCCAAATAATGAAACCGACCAAGAAATTCACCTCAAGGGTTCGCCTTAGGGGGTGAAACTACCCCTAATGTGACGAAAGATTAGGAAAGACGGAAAGTAAAATGTTCATCTACTTTTTGGTGGGAGGTGAAATGAAGAGGTCTTAAGATTTTCTGAAGTAGTTTTCAACCCCTTGGGGGTGCAAACTACCCCCAAATTGAGTTTAAGTAAAACAGATAAAATGAGCTGAAATGAAAGCCTATATTCTTTCTTGTTATTTCTAATGAACATCTTTGGAGAGCAATAGTAGAACATTTTTTTCACGCCGTCAGAGGGTGAAACCACCCCTAAATGTATAAAAATTCGAAAGGTTCCGGAAAAAATTGCCTTTGTTTCTTTTTGATTGGTGCCCAAGTGGAGGAGCTCTCAAAATTGATTTTATGGGTGACACCGGGGTTTTACAGCCGCGGGACTCCAATTTTCGGAATCAGCGACCCAACAAACATCCAGTACAAGTGTTCTGGTCCGGGAGGCATTTCCTGAGGAAATACCCCGTGTTTTAAATTTACTACAAGATATATATCTGATGCATTTACTATTTTTAAGTTGTAACTTATACAGGCTGTACAAAAAGTCCCGCACTGGTTTAATAATTCGTATATAAAGAAAATTTGAAAGTAAATGTGATTGAGGAACCTACTCTATGTACAAATACTATTTTATTAAGATTTCGAAAAATTATCTGCCATCTTGGATATTCCATTTTGAATCTAACTTTGTTTTTTTTTTAATAGGAAGGTGGTCATGTGATACATCATTTCGATGAAGAATTTTAAGAGAATACCAACGGTGAAATTTGCACATTCATATCTTTAACCGATTATGGCGGCCAAAAACAACGAAATTGTGTTTTCCGATTTTGTCCCGTTTTCTTGTATTATTTTTTGGATTTTATGGATTTCTCTTGAAATTCTACATCGAAATGATGTATTACATGACCACCTTAAAATTTAAAAAAACAAAGTTACATTCAAAATGGCGGATCCAAGATATCGGATATTTTTTTGGGAATTTTAGGCCTAATAAAATGTTACCTTTACATAGAGTAGGCTCCTCAATCACATCTACCTTCAAATTTTCTTTATATTCGAAATATTAAACCCGTGTGGGACTTTTTGCACACTCTGTATACGTTGTTGACGAAAAGTGAAGTAGTTGTTCATACAGAGAGTCTACAAAAAATGTATACAGATTCGAACTGACATATTTAATTAAAGAAAACATTTGCTGTTTGAAAATTTGCATCAGCTGATAAAAACAGTTGTTGTTTAAACTATGAAATTCATTGTTAATTATTTCTCTTATTTAATATGTGATAAATATGGTGGAAGGTCAGGTGTCTTTTGATCAACGTAAATGGATTTTGGAGTGTTATTGGAACTGAGAATGTTCAAGAGGTTCAAAGAGGTTGGCAAATGGAATTTGGAATATAACTACCAACTAGAGAAACAATTGCAAACATTCGTGACAAGTTCGAATCACATTGCCTCCTCACGAACTTTTGCATACTTAAATATCAATGGTGAAATTACAATTCGAACTGTCGGGAATGGTCGTGTCTATTTCGATCTGTGTCTGCTATGTACAGGTCTCTCTATCGACATTTCCGTAAAAAATAATTCGACCACGTAGCTGAACCGCTGACGTAAGATAAGCAAATTTCCAAAATTAAGTTCATAGGCCTATGTTTTAGGGCTTCAACCAACAATTTGGGAAATATGACTATTCACGACGGTGCTGAATAGCTGCAAAATGCTTCGCATGCCATTCCGCATACTGCGAGTATCTTCAATACACAAAGCATTGCGTGCTTGGCACGCCAACCCCACGGTAGAATCCACCACATGGCTTTGAACCAGGTACTTCTATGGTATTTTACGTTTCGATCGATTTTGAGGGAACCAAAGGGAACCAATTTAAAATGAGGTATCACTTGATAAGGGTTTGTGTTTATGATTTTTTAATTACCCTATCAACCCCCCATTTTGGGATAGGGGTGACATGGTCGGTTATACCAAAATTCATCTCCCTTTGTTCCAAAGCTAAAGGGGGGTGGACTTTTTGGACACTCGGTATCGAATTAAGTAAACAAGCAAATTCTAAACACACATCATTCACTCAGACTTTCTCGAATATAATATTTATGAACATATACATACAAAATTTACTGTACTTCATCAGATTTTTAAGTAATACATTGCAGGTCTCGAAATCTTAAAGCCAACATTTCACTTGTGACATATACTTGTTTCTTTCCTTCAAATGATTCCTTTTAGCAGCGAAACGAGTGGTGAAACCAATCGTACTTACAATAAGCGTTTCATTTTCCGATACAGTGAAATATAAACTCTTATTTTCTTGTCTTAAGAAGTTCCACACCAAACACCCTTACTAAATGCATTAAAGTTGCCAAAATGAGGCCTTATATTTATGTTGTTAAGACAAAATATTGTTGTCAATTAACTTTAAAATGAATCATTGTACTGTTGAACTAATAATGGTTTCGTTTGTTTCAGGTAAGGTCTTGGCTACAGTATTCGCAAACCTAACCACTTTCACACACATATAAATAAGGTAATATTTATAATTGTAGTCTATAAGTGTAAAAATATTTGACTAAATTTCCTTATTCGTGTGACACAATGGTGGTGTGAGACATTTTGAGTGATGGGTCTGAAAACGGAAGCGTTACTATAGTTTCTTAGGTGCGAATGTAGTGGGTGAGTAACTCCACTGCGTAGTGAGAGAAAGCGACCAACAGCTGATTTCCAGTACGTTATAATTAAAATTTAGTCTACGTTCAACTATAGTGCTGGCGTTCAGTCTGTACTCGCAGTAAAGAATTGTTTCAATTGATTTATTAAATCGTTTTTCTAATTGTAGTTGATAGTAAAAAGAAACAATAGGTGGATTAGTTAATTTCTTTGATTTTACACAAAAAAGAGAAATACACAGATAAATTACAATTAAAAATTAATTAATTCGTTAGGGTTAAATTATTTGTTTTATTAGTATGTACTAAAAACATTTACGCATCTATTTTATTTAGCTCGTAAAGCTGTTTGTTTTCTGTATACATTTTTTATAATTGTTAACTTATTGTAAAAGTTGTAAATTTAATTTATTAAATCATTTTGATCTGACGTTTTGGCGCGTTTTATTCTTCGGATTTTATTATAAAAATTCAAAAATTTAGCAAGGGAATTACTGTCGTTTTCTAAAAGTATATTTTTTAACTGTCCTATATTTCACAGTATTCCACACTGTTTTAATTTACTGTCATATTTTCCACTCATAATTTAGACTGCCTCCGTCATTTCTTGTCCGTACGAAAAAGGCAAAAGTTTTCCAAACGTGGAATTCTCCTTTCATTGCATGCTAAGAATCTGGGGTAATAAAATTCTTGTTAAAACATACAAATTAAATGTCAACTATAAACTTAGAGATCTAAAACCTTAAGGTATTCACCTTGATTAAAACTGTTAAAACATACACTTCGTACTAACTTAATAAGTTGAAATTCTCTTAAATTGTTGTGAAAGTCCCTACGTGCTTTCGTCTTATACCTCAAAGAATTCGACGGCAATATTTTTCAAAAAAAGGTTTATATAATTAAAAATTGATTATTCTTTTGGCTATTTTCAAACAGTTATTTCCATTTTTAAGGTCACAAGTGAACAACATAAAGCATTCTTATTAATACCAAGTTCTTCCCTGGCTATTTATTTATAAATTATAATCTGAAACACCAGTTTACGAATGAATGCGTCCACGATATCGCGGCTTGCGATCGAGCTACTAGCCAACGTGATTAAAATTATCGTTACTAACTCACAATTCATTCTCTTTGTATTTGGACGATGCTCGAAGTAGTAAAACGGTATGTGACCAATTAGCAGACGCTTAAACTTAAGTTTTCAGTCCAGCATCCAGCACCACGAGGTCACTGACTGTACTCGCTCCAATTTTGTTAAAACCACACTGTACACCGGGACCTTTCGTCAGGTTGAAGAAGAGCCTCATGGACTACAGTTTGCCTATACTCCCAAAACTTCGTGCATTAGGCATATATTTTATCATACTTAAATGGTGGAAAATGTTCGATTAAACAATTATAAAAAACGTATCTAGTTCACACACAACTCTAGGAGTTTTACTCTATAAAAAAGCTGTTTAAACATGTTTGTATACAATAACTTCTTGATCTAAATGAGAGGTAATTTTAAATGGACATATATATTGAAATAAATGAGAAAATTTTTATTTACTTACAAAGTTTAACCTTCAAAACCAACTACTATACGTAAAATGATTGTTTGAAAGTAAGTTTGAACGTTCCATTTTGAATCCACGAGTGCATTTTATCCGCGAACACTTCCTATACACGTACATTAGTCGGATATAGCCGTTGCTTGAATCACGCTACAATTTGTTTACCACAACGAAGATTGATGAAGTTTGCAATCACGGAACCACATTATGCTCACCAGAGTAGTTCCATTATTCAAGCCGCGACAATAATAGCATCACCATCTCGCCACTTCGCCCCGGAGACCTTAACCCTTCATCTCTGTTTCACATGGGGAGATGAAATTACATTTGAGCTTTAACTGCGTATGTAAACGTTAATCTTTTAAACACAAAGACAGTATTGACAGAACTAATTAAACAAATAAATTAATTCAATTAGAACTAATAAAACGTTACTTTCTTTTTCAAATAACTCCAACAGACTGTACCTACGATACGTTGTCAAGATTTTATTTCCGTCGCTATGTTTATTGTTTTTCTTTAACCGTTACATCGAGGAGCATTGCATGTTCCAAGCTCCAATAGGTAATGACGAATAACCTATTTTTTCCTGTACAAAAATAATGAAAAAACACTAATATTAGTTTTTATAATTACAAACTGTAATCAGTAATTACCGTTGTTAGTCTTGGTGTAGAAAGTAGACAAGCTATTGTTTCATGTGCACAAAACATCTGGAAACATTTACACAGCAATCTTAAACTACTAGTAAGCCTAAAGGCAGATTAATTTGACACACATAAGAAATAAACGGTACCAGGAACTGGCACATAATTTCTCACAAACATATTTAAATTATTAAACAGATTCAATGTGACTTGTAGGGTGGGGTAGGAGAGGTGATTTTATATTAAAATTGGAGATTAACTAATAATAATTATTATTATTATCTAGAGAGAAAACTATTCGATCGATTTCGAACAAATTTGCACCAAACACGTCAATTAGTCCTATGTAGATGCACGAAAAATGTTTTTGAAACATTTTGAAAAACAACCCCTTTTATGGCCAAAATACCCCCAAAAATCAGTTATTATTATTATTATTATTAGCTAAACGAGAATTTTTAGAAAGATGCGGTTGTTTGCGTATGGTAGGGTACACTAAAGGTTACAAATAAGCCAAATTTTATCAAAATCGTTAGAGCCGTTTTTTTATAAAAAAATAATAACTGATTTTTTGGGGGGTTTTTTTGCCAAAAAGGGGGTTGTTTTTCAAAATTAAAAAAAACTTTTTCGTGCATCTATACAGGCCTACTTCACATGTCTGGGGCAAATTTGTTTGAAATCTATCGAATAGTTTTCGCTCTAGCTTTGTATACATACATACAGACATACATACATAGGCCTACAGTACGATTTTTTTAACCGTGCCCTCGGCTCGGCTAGCGCACGGTGGGCTAGCGGTGTAGCGGGGAGGGATTGTAAAGGCAGTTCCACAAATTTCGAATAAACAAAAATGAATGAATAAAATTATTGAAATAAAAACTACTTGAATGAGTCATAGACTACTTGTCTCTTGTTCGAGTATTCGAATAATAATACTGTGGTGTGGTTAAGGTAAATGCCAAACACGACCTGGCGGCACTGCCCGGCCAGGTGTAGTTTTAATTGAAACGCACACATTATACCGCTGTACCAATGATTCTGTATTCATTGGCTGTACCGAGCAAACCTTAAGTCAAACGAAAAAATGTTTCAAATAAAATATTTAATTTGGACTTTTATCTAAAACTTTCTCGCGAACACTTTGTCTCTGACCAACAAATAAAAAACTTTCCAGCGGTGTGAAAATTTCATGTCATTATTAAAGAACATTGTTGTAATATTGATTTTTAAAATATGAAATAGGTTTTGTAATTTATTTTATTTTACATCATACGAATCGTATGCTTCTTATCTGCGTATCCGTGAAAGTTTCATAATTTTACATCGCTTCTAAGTGTATTAAATGGCAGTGTTATTGAAGCTCGGTTTTCGCTGTTTCACGCCGCTCGGCTCAGTTTTCGTGGAGTAGACAGAGCGATTTCTAACGTTATCATCCAGGTTAGTACCTCGTAGCGGAGGGGACGGTTAAAAAAATCGTACTGTACATACATACAGACATTATGTAAAAACCACTTTTTTGGACTCAGGTGTCCCAAAACGGATATTTCCTCAAAAATCTCAACATCGATTTTTTTGCGATCACTATACTTTCTCTATACTATAGTATAGTGAGAAAGTAAAACTATACATTTCGTATTCGTCTTGAAAATGTAACACAAGATCACAGTCAGAAAGCAAACATGACCGAAAATTTCAGTTGCTGTTAGAATTATTGCTATAGTACTGCATTTGAAGAAAACATTAAAATTGCCATATTAATTTTCAATAGTCATTAAGTTAAAAAAATTGGGTGTGCTTAAGACCACACTTTGGAAGTGATAATTTCTACGACCGATTTACATTTTTGACAGTATTAATATTAGAGGAGAATAAAGGTCAACAAATTACACAAGTCAATACATAATTGTTAAAAAATATTATCTCATATTTTGTAATTGCATAATTAATTATTCTTAACTCCTAAATTGTAAGTAAGTAATTTAAGTATATTTTTCAGTTGTCAGTAAATCTGCAGAGCATTATATTTAATATATTTTCTCACATTAAGCACTACACATATTTATTCCATTTTAAGCGAGTATATAATCTAATTATATTAAATTATAAACAATCAATATGAAAATTTACCATATTCCATTTGTTTAATTCGAAATAGAGTAAAGTCAAGTAGATTAAGTGCTTTGACTAAAAAATGTAATATGGTTTTAAATGTCACCGTAGACCCATGTTTGTATTGTGAAGTATGTTTGTCTCGATCCAGGTGACCCATGTTTGTATTGTGAAATATGTTTGTCTCGATCTAAGTAACCCATGTTTGTGTTGTGAAAAATATGTTTGTCTCGATCCAAGTGACCCATGTTTGTATTGTGAAAT
>JAGFPH010002323.1:146770-170423 GCA_018207615.1 Philaenus spumarius | reverse complement strand
ATAAATCCGTCACGTCACGTATATTTTCGTCATTTTAGGTAGGGTGGTTATATAAATCCGTCACGTCACACATATTTTCGTCATTTTAGGTAGGGTGGCTATTTAAATCCGTCACGTCACGTCCAGGCTCAACAAGTATATTTTTAAGGACACTTTTGTGGGTTTTTTGGTTTTAGGTTACAACGCTAGTGATACTTATTTCTGGAGATTTACCGGACCGATTGTCGTGCATTTTGTTTCAATGAAAGAAAATTTGGCATTTTAATAAAAAAATATGAAATTTAATTTTTACTTCATAGTTATATTTACAAGTGCACTTTTGGGGTTTTTTTACTTTCTCCACCCTATACGTTGTATATGGAGAAAGTATTGTTTTCGTAAAAATTTTCGAATTTGAATTTTTAGCGGAATTATCTGTTTTGGTGCTCCCTGAACCTAAAAAATTGTTTAGTGGAATTATCTGTGTTGGTGCTCCCTGAACCCAAAAATATTTTTAGTGGAATTATTTTGCTTTGGTGCTCTCTGAACCCAAAAAAAGTTTTTTTTTTGTGATGTCTGTCCGTGTGTCTGTAAGAATGTGTACAGAGCTGGAGACCATACCAACGGTCCGATTTTGATGAAATTTGGTATGTAGGTGCAGTACTGAAAATTCTCGTTTAGGTAATAATAACTGATTTTTAGGGGTTTTTGGCCAAAAAGGAGGTTGTTTTAAAAATGTTTCAAAACCTTTTTTGGTGCATCTATACAGGTCTAATTGACATGTTTGGTGAAAATTTGTTCGAAATCGATCGAATAGTTTTAATAATAATATTTATTAATTAATATTAACTAATACGAAACTTAATATGGTTGCGTATTATATACATCTAATATTTTCCATGGTATGCCACTTTTGCAATTCTAAATAACCACCTCCTATGCTACTCTTGGGAAGGTATAAAGTTTCAACTGGGAGAAAGTATGTGGCAGTTATCTGGTACCGTTTATTTAGTTTTAGGTTACAAATTTATTAATACCTATATCTTGAGATCCATGTGGCCCTCCATTTGTGTAGAGCTAACTATATTTGATTACACAGGGAGCATAAATGTTTTGATTTTGTATATGGCTAACCTAAAATTATGTTAATCTTTTGGTTCAAATCAACCGTTTTTTAAATAAAATTGTAACAACAGATGTTGAACTATAATACAGTAAGACGTTATTGTTAATTTAGTTTTTGTTTGATTTTATTATGTTAACCTAAAATAAAATAGCTGTTGGTTGTGAATAGCAATAATGCGACTCTAATATTGCAAAGTTTGTTGGTGTGGTAATGATTGTAAATGTATTCAATAAATTAAGTTTCTGATCCGAATCACCTTATTTTATGTGTTATATAGTTGGGAGAGAACCCCAGAATTCACTATTTTAAAGTTTTAAAATCAAAATTTTGTAAAATCCTTCCTTAGTGTGCGCTATGAAAACACAAAGATGTACTTTAAAATGTTCGTAAATGTTTATTTTAAGTATCTTTAACTCTACGTTGACTATATGACACTCAGTCAGTCAGGACAACGCCGATTACATAATATGTATATTATGCAGGATTAGTTAAAAGTCTGGAGACACCCCCTTAACTCTCCACCAAGCATTGATAGAAAATCCAAACCCGGGGGTCGTTTATAGGTCATAAAAGCACACTTTCCCATGCATAGGGCAACGTTGCCCCCCAACTCAAAATCGGAATTTTTGGGGGCTACTCAATATTTTTAAATGGGAAGTATGGTCATGTGATACCTCATTTTAAAGGTATATTTAAGACTAGGAAGTATGCATGGGGAAGTGTGCTTTTATGGCCTATAAACAACCCCCGGGTTTTGATTTTCTATCAATGCTCGGTGGAGAGTTAAATGGATGTCTCCAGACTTTTAACTAACCCTGTATAGATATAAACATATGACGTGGGTAAAACTAAAATTTAAATTATTTATTTTAATTTAAGACTTTGGGTTATTATTCTAAATGCATTTATTGTATTTACCTTTAAGGCCTGTGTGAGTAATGCTATTTGAATGTTATTAGCTACGGCCGTTTCATCTACACAGAGACATCATCAGGCTTTCTCTCGTCATGAATAAAGACAAACTAGTAGGATGCATGCGGACCATAAAATTATATTTATTATAACTCTTTTAGTAAAATCAGTGACTTAAGTATTTTTTAAATGTGTACTGTGTTTATGTGTTTGTGTTTTTAATGTGTGAAGTTTGTATTCATGACGAGAGGAAAGCCTGATGATACCTCTGTGTAGATGAAACGGCCGTAGCTAATAACATTCAAATATGATTATTTAAACAGACCTAAAAGGTAAATACAATTTAAAATTAACACATTTTTTCACGTTATAAATACAATAAAGTAAATTATTACAGCGCTATTACTAGTTTTATTTTAAAGGAAATCCTTTTTTTATTGTTTACTTCAACTACTTTCAGCTGTACACAATACTTTAAGTCCGTCGACCGAAGTTCTCCCAGAAGGAATTAACTTTTCCCTCGTTTCCCATTAATTCATAGGTCGATACCCAGGTGAGTTCAAGGCCTGTCGGATCGTATTCCTCGTTTTGCGTCCAACCGGGAATACAGTTTGAAAACCCAATGTTAACCTAGCGTTATTTTTGTAACAACCAAGAAAATAAACGGTACCAGGCACTGGCACGTACTTTCACACAAACATATTTAAATTATTAAACAGATGCACTCTGATTTCATAATTATAGGTGGGGTAGGAGAGGTGATATTAAAGTAGGAGATTAACTAATAAATATTACTATTATTATTATTAGCTAGAGAGAAAACCATTCGATCGATTTCCAACAAATTTGCACCAAACACGTCAATTAAACCTGTATAGAGGCACGAATAAAGGTTTTGAAAATTTTTGAAAAACAACCTCCTTTATGGCCAAAAAAACCCCAAAAATCAGTTATTATTATTATTAGCTAAAAGAGAACTTTTAGAAAGATTCGGTTTTTTGCATATGGTAGGGTGCATTAAAGGCTATAAAAAAGCCAAATTGTATCAAAAGTGTTAGAGCCGTTGTTTTATAAAAAATAATAACTGATTTTTTGGGTTTTTTTTTGCCAAAAAGGAGGTTGTTTTTCAAACGTTTTCAAACCCGTTTTTCGTGCATCTGTACAGGCCTACTTGACATGTCCGGTGCAAATTTGTTTGAAATCGATATAATAGTTTACGCTCTAGCTTTGTTTATACATACAGACAGACATTTTGTAAAAAACACGTTTTTGGACTCAGGGGGTCCCAAACGGATATTTCCACAAAAATCTCAACATCGATTTTTTTGCTATCACTATACTTTCTCTATACTATAGTATAGTGAGAAAGTAAAAGTTGTAAACACATAACCTAAAATAGTTCACATAATTGTTGTAGGTGAGTATTTGTTGTATAGGTCTAGTAGGGACTTTTTCATTAAGAATTAGCTGAAAAAGGGTTTTATTAAAACACCTCACAAGCAATAAGAATCAGTTCCGATCCCATTTGGAAGATTCTGTAAATAATCTATCCGAGAAATTACAGGTAAATTAATTATTAAATTTCTATCTAAATAAAAGCGTTACAATACAATTAATATTCAATATGCTTTAGAGGTTTAAATGTAAATAATAAACGAAACTACAAATGTGTTAATGCTTTAAAGTGTTCATTTAGATCTCTGTTGGAGACGAGAAGATCCAAAATATGATTAATGGTGTAGGTATTTAGAATAGTTGTTACATATTATGATAGCAATTCAGGAATTAATATTATGCTTTTCCTGTTAATCTACGTTTTAATTCAGAACGGCCAACTCAAATTACAACCTTTAACTGTTTTATTATTTTGAAAGTTTTAATAATATAGCAAACAATATCTTGACTTAAGGTCTAAGTTATTTCGGCCTAGTTTGGAGTCAGCCCACTTGCCAAGCAAAATTTGATTCGTTAGTCGAAAATCTGGTGGAAGCTCCCTTAATTTAAAACTTAACCTTAAAATCATCTTACAATTATTGCCAAACACATAGGCCTACATAATGGAAACTCATATAATTTTACATGGTGAAAACACTAAAAAATTAAATGAGTGTTACATTGTATAGTCGCTTAAACTTAAATAACATTACAGAACTGAATATAGTCCTCGGAATAGATCTCACGATACCCAATGATGGTAATTTTGTGTGATAAGGATATGAATCGTAGGTTCTAATCCATGTCATTTATAATACCACTTCATAGCTGTACACTATTTAGATGTCGTCATAGGAATTAAAAAAAACCCTTTCTTAGCCAGCACCTACGGCCCTACATGAAGCTAGATACCAAATTTAATTCCAATCCATTCAGTAGTTTTAGAGAAATCGTAATTTAGTAACTTTGACCACCCCCCCCAAACTCCCTAAAATTTCGAATTTTTTGAAAACCTTTCTTACCGAGCACCTATGGCCCTAGATGCAGCTACAAACCAATTTTCAATCCAATCCGTTTGGTAGTTTTGGAGAGATCGTAATTTAGTAAATTTGACCCCCCAAACCCTCCATAAAATTTTTAATTTTTAAAAACCCCTTCTTAGCCAGTACCTACGGCCCTAGAGGAAGCTACATAACAAATTTGATTCCAATCAGTTCGGTAGTTCTTGAGAAATCGTGATGAGTGAGTGAGTGAGTTAGTGAATGAGTGAGAGGTATTTCGCTTTTATATAAATACTAGTGGCTCTGCCCCTGGACGCTTCACGTCCCAACCCCGCCTCGGCCTTTGGCCTCAGATGGCTGCTTCGCTTCGCTCGCAGTTGGAAAATTCGCTAAAGAATCTCGTTAATCTTTGGCTCGTTTGTACATAGGTGACCGAGCATAAATCAGCTGTTTTATTTGGCAGCTGACTCAAACTCATTAAACATTATCTCCATAAGATTAACATGGGAAATTTGAAGAATTGTGTGCCGGAGCTCCTTCTCGGATGAATAGTGGCTAAATGGATGATTGGATCTTGAATCTGACAGAAAATCTCTTCTTTGATATTTAATTTTCTACAACTTTTGTATTTAAAATTTGTTTCTATCTCCCGCCTAAAAGGTGCTTCCAAAATTAAAAAATGTTAAATTCTGGCAATTTATCCAAAAGTTTCTCGTCGAGAGCTTTAATTCAAGTATAAGGTTGATGAGGTTCCGATTACGGGAATAATATAACTTATATAAAGCTAGACGGTAACACTTATTCACTGACATTAATTATTAGGCACTTCCCGTAATCGCACCCCCCTCGACCTCATACTTGAATTAAAGCTCTCGACGAGAAACTTTTATAAAAATTGCCAGAATTTAACATTTTTTTTTATTTTGAAAGCACCTTTTGGGTTGGAAATATTTTTTCGATTTTTTAAATTTCTTCATTTTCCCACTTTGAGCGCATTTAGTAAGAAAACGGTAAGAGATAGCAAAAAATATTAAATACAAAAGTTGTAGAAAATTTAATTTCAAAGAAGAGATTTTCCGTCAGATTCAAGATCCAATCATCCCTTTAGCCGCTATTAACCCGAGAAGGAGCTCCGGCAAGCAATCTTTCAAATTTCACATGTTAATCTTATGGAGATAATGTTTAATGAGCTTGAGAGTCAGCTGCGAAATAAAACAGCTGATTTGTGCTCGGTCACCTATGTACAAAGGAGCCAAAGATTAACGAGATTCTTTAGCGAATTTTCCAACTGCGAGCGAAGCGAAGCAGCCATCTGAGGCCGAAGGCCGAGGCGGGGTTGGGACGCGAAGCGTCCAGGGGCAGAGCCCATAGTAAGTAGATATAGATAGATGCTTGGAAGTTTACTCCTGGCTTTTACATGCATCTAACTTTCTGGATTTCCCTGGTAGAGGCCTACACTTTCACGCGCTTTTTGATCATACCTTATCCTGTAATTGAGCAATCTCAATTATCTACCTATCTAAGTTGCCCTACTCCCATTTGCAAAAGCCTCTATTGGTAATGCAGTTACACGCAACATATGTGACTGTCTTGGAGAGCAACAAAACTTTCATAGTTCTGTAATTAAAATTGGATCATTCTTTTTAAAACAGTTTATTACGTTTTTACAATTTTATCATTCTGAGTATGTTAACTTTGTTTCAGTTTTTTATCGTGAGCAATAAATATAACATTTAAAATCGCGTTATTATTTTCGAAACACCTTTGAAATGTCACCTTAGGCTTTTACTAAATAATATTGTACTACAAGCTGATGTACTTTAGTTTCATTCGCACTCTAACTGTCTTGTTACTTATCATAACAATATCATATGAACAGGCCGTGCGATTAGAGTGGTGAGGGTGCGTAGAGGCCGGGGATTAAAGCTGTTGAGTATCACTGTAAGCAAGATAGCGCCTCATAAATTAAGGGGGTGAGTTAAACGCAAGAGTTAACGTCATGTCATCAAAATATAATCATATCATGCAAACCACAAAGATTTTGTAAATGCTGTCATTTATATTCATCGCATGCATGCTTCATTCACACACATTATTTACTTTTATAAAAAGACAAGAGAAAAGCAATCAACCCTCGCTGCGAAGCAAATTCAAACAAATTATTGTGTACTATGATGTTTTGATGGAATTGACGGTTTATTAGCAGAGTGTTTTTTATTTGTACATAGAATATAGAGAAAATATCATTACCATATCCTCAAGTTCTTCAATCGTAGACATGAACAAAACAATATTCTACACCACACTTTTCAGCGAACAAGGCTACTGCGCAACTGATCTGCACATGCTTAACTGTTCGTGTGTGGGGACCAAACTACGCAGTTATTGGTTACTTAGGCTATTGGCTAAAAACGTTTTATCTTGGTAGTTGTCCATAGTAAAAATGATTTTTGTTTTTAGCCATAATTCCCTTATCTTTTAAGTTAAACAATAATACAAACCCGTTATGTTTGTCATTAAGAAAAAAAGTGATTGGTTTCTTGATTTTTTTTTTGTTGTTGTAAAATTAGCATTTTCGTGAAATTTTACATAAACATTTTAAACGTCCGCCATTTTGAAAGTAGGCCTATATGAATAAACGTTTTGGGTTTTCCTATATGGCTAAAAGATGTCACCAAATATGTATCCAAGATTTGCGTTCAGTATATTTCCTACATCCAAAGTTATTACATATTTTGTAAAAACAAACAAAATGGTGGATAGTTGGCAAATAAAGCAATTCCGAAAATATATTTATATGAACTTTTTTCTTTGCTTTGGCAAATCCTGAAAGTTTCTCCTTTTCTTCCTGAACTATTTTGTATATCTGGGAATAAAATAAATACATAAACTAATCTAATATATCCTACATAATAAAATCGTGCCTGTAGGTCTGCTTCTGACGACATCAACTAAGAACGGTTGAACAAATAAAACTGGGTTTGAGCCGTTAGAAGCAGCATTTCTTCGCGAAGGCTTAATGGAAATCCACATTCGGAAATTTCATTCGTTCAAAATTTGTGACGTCGTTGACCGCATACTACTGTTTCGCCCTCTATTGTGCCCATTCCTGCTTACAACTTTAGACTGGTAGCACCTGTGTTCAATACCCATTTAATTCAGCTAGCAGAGTTCTTTCTAACAGACTCTAAACCTAATCTGTAGGTAGCATAATTTATGAATTATAACGCAAACTGTGCGTTTTTCTTTAACTTATCCTTTACCTACGTTTTAAAGGTAGGTTTTAGAAAATATCAGAGAACACCTTGGCGATCGGAAATGTAATTCTCTACAAATTCAAGTAATTAAAATTTTTTCTCCGTCTCGAGTCAAAAATGCAAACACGTTTAATAGCTAGTTTTTCTCTAAGGAATTTTTGGCCGTTATTGCACGCGGACAAAGCCGCGAGTATAGCTAATACAATCTAAATTGCCAAAGCAGACATATCCTGGTAAAGACACTACAAACAAGTAGAACACAAATACGGATTCGGTATATAAACACAAGTTTGGAATGCGCTTGAAAATTAATACCACCATACAGAAACTCTCTTATTAACAGCAAGAAGGGGAATGTACCGCAGTATCTATGAAGTGTTTTAATATGAGTGACAAGCTGTATTTTAATGACAGGTTTAATGATTGATCAGATCACGCAGCTGAACAGCTGATGTGGTATTTATATGATATAGGCTATACCCAGTCCATAAGGCAATAACAAAAAAAAAAAAAGAAGAAGAAAACAGTTATATAAATTTAGTTACATACTAGCTAGAATATTTTCCATAATTGGAAAAACTGTATTAATATATGTAGTAGAATGAGCCTTTAAAATTTTAGACAAAACGAAATATTCAAAAACAAAAAAGTTATTACAAATTTTTAAAAATACACAAAAAAACTTTAAAAGAGATGAAATAAATAAAGTTTATCAACACCAAGGGTAGAACATCTTTTTTTTATTTTACCTTATCTTTCATTATAAATAACAAAGCTAAAAAAATACTATTTATGGTTTCAATTTAAAAAATATGTAAAAAATGTTCCGGAGGAGGCGTATCCCCTTAATAATTAAATGTAGTATATTGCTTGATAGGCTCTCATTCCTATTTGTAATTAAATAAATAATAGCCTAATATAAAAAATATGTTTTAGGGTTTCACCCAACTATTTGTTAAATTGGTCATTCTAGGACGAAAAATCTAAAAAAAATGTTACTTAAGGTCAAAAAACGTGCTTCCGGTTGTTGCAGTTTTTTGCCTAACGAACTCGTCCGAATGACTCCGACAAATAATCTGTGTACCAAATTTGGACCAAATCGGAATTAAAATGCGGCCTTAACATTGCGAACACATATATACATATACAGGCTGACAATTAAGTCTTCGGACGGTTTATTATTATTTCGTATATAAAACAAATTTTAAGGTAGATGTGATTGAGTTACCTACTCTATGTAAAAGTACTATTTTATAAAGATTTCAAAAAAATTATCCGCCATCTTGGATCCGCCATTTTGAATGTAACTTTGTTTTTTTAAATAGGAAGGTGGTCATGTGATACATCATTTCGATGTAGAATTTCAAGAAAAAAACAACGGTGAAATTTTCACATCCATATCTTTAACCGTTTAAAAATGGCGGCAAAAAAAACAACGAAATACTGTTTTCCGATTTTGCCCCACTTTGCTGTACTATTTTTGTTTTAATATTAATTATTATTCTTTTTAGACTTAGAATTAAATAAGCTTTCAAATGATGTGCCACACAACGATATTTGGGAGTATTTAAAATTTTTGAGTTACAGCCATTTTCATTTTTTTATAATTGATTTCGAGTGGTTTAACCAAACTAGAGATTAATATCTGACTTCTTTTCAAAGTAATGAACAATCAAAGTTGTGGAAAATTATATTTTTATTATAACACCAAAAAGCAGATTCTTGTCCGTAAAAAAAATATTCCAACCTTGTCTTCTTTTGAGCGATTCATTTGTAAAGAGGCAAAACTGAGTGCTTTCACAACAAATATCAGGAACAAAATGAGGGAGGCAGTGCTATCCTATCAGTACATGAAAAGTGGTGCTTATCAGTTATGCATACAGTAGAAAAAGGCAGAAGCAAAGGTCAAGTGTTGTAATCAAGGTTGCTTTTACACCCCCCCCCCCCCCCAAAGTTGTTCAAGTACACATAGAAACTCAGATACATTAGTGGTACCGTACTACATTTATTTACATACAGTTTCTATTTTTTAAATGTGTTAAATTTAACGTACAACTTACTTATTCCTAATATTAACAAATTAACCTGCTTTGATGTTATGATAAAAATATAATTTCCAGAACTTTGATTATCCACTACTTACCCCCAAAATAAGCAAGATGCTAAGCTCTAGGTAGCTCTATTACCCTTTTGTTTCTCTTTTAATAAGGTTTTAAATGGTGTATTACATGACCTACTTTTACATTTGAAATTGTTGAGCCCCCACCCCCTTCAAGCCCCCCAAAATCATAGAGGGTCAGATATGTACAAAGTTTTGTTAACTCATTTTCAGTCAAAAAATAATAAAGGGGGTTAAAGGGACTTTATGAACACTCTGTATACAGGGTGTCCCTGAACCCTCTGGACCCCTTTTGTAAATATGTTCTTGGGATCCAGTCAAATATATTTTACAATATAAACATGGGTCTACGGTGCTTATTTTTCGACTGTCTGTATGTGTTTTTTACAAAATACTTAATATTTTTTGAAGTAGAAAAGGTATTGAGCTTAAACTTTGTATACTTATTTGTTGTGTAACCTTTTATCACTGTACGAAAAATTATAACATTATTTTCAATATTTTTAAAATGGCGGCAGTTTTTAATTTTTAATGTCAAATATCTCAAAAACCGCTAACTTCACAAAAACATTACAAGTGACAAAAAAGTTTGCTTTTTTAATGACAAACACAATAGTTTTCTTATTTTGTCTGTAGCTCAAAGAATAACAAGGGTATTGTTGACAACTACCAAGAAATATATTTTTCCTTTTTTTGTCAATATCTCTGTTATCCTTTGAGCCTTTGAGCTACAGACAAAATAAAAATACCATTCAGTTTGTAATTAAAAACGCAAACTTTTTTGTCTCTTGTAATTTTTTTTATAAAGTTAGCGTGTTTTGAGATATTTGACCTTAATATATTAATTATAAACGGCCAACATTTTGAAAATATTTAAAATAATATTAAAATGTTTCGTACAGAGATAAAAGGTTACACAAAAAATAGGTATACAAAGTTTGAGCTCAATGTCTTTTCTATTTCCAAAAATATTAAGTAGGCTCATTTTGTAAAAAAACATACAGACAGACGAAAAAATAAGCACCGTAGACCCATGTTTATATTGCAAAATATGTTGGTCTGGATCCGAAGAACATATTCACAAAAGGGATCCAGAGAGTTCAGGGACACTCTGTATATATAATTTTAATGACACCCCAAATCGTGATCTGGGGACCATGATCGGTGCACATTTACTACTTCCGGCCTTAGTTCTCATCATTAAAGGGTCACTGCAATCTGCAATAGCTCATATTTCATATGGAAATTCGCTAATAACAGTAATACGACGGATATTAATGTAGGGACAAACTGATATATATTTAAATTATAAACAGTACAATCATAAATTTCACAAGTAAAACATTTTTAATTCACGATGTACGTGTTTTTTTCAGATAAACATCGCTACAACTGTTTATACAAACACAAGCCGTTCTCCAAAAGTCAATGCACGGGAGATTCGCAATCAGCACGGCGGAATCGGGGCAATAAATCTCCGGGAAAAGTGAACCACACACGCCTTGAAGTAATTTGTTTGCGTACCATCATAGGGTATCGGTGGTCGGGTTATTTATGTACTGCGGGCACGCAAACGGCATCAGTGGTTTTCTTTATTTTCATTTTGAACTCTAAATTAACAGGTTAATACACTGTGTCACGAGTGTCTACATAATTAAAATCCCTAATTTCTCCGCTTGCGGTGTTATAATCAACTCATATAAAAACAAGTAAGTGTACGTACGTATGTGAGTAACAAAACAGGGTAGCGCATGGTGTGGTCAAGTAAAACTTTATTTAGGCCTAAAGCACAATGATTAAATTGCAATCATTTGTAAATAACCATAAAAAATGTTGTTTCAAGTCTTACCTTTCTTCCGTTAGCGCAAACATAACCTCAAAAGTAACGAACACAAGAAAGACGCTCAAATCGACACAAAATAGTATTTACAACACACTTCACTGTAAACAATTATTATTAGAAAAGATATACTAAACACAACACTTTTTGACACATTCAAATGCGCTAAAACACAATAAATCTAATGTTTATACAACAATGGAACTGTACTCTAATATCAAACCGCTCTATACACAACTACTAACACAATGAAGCAATGAACTGTTCGAGCAGGGGTGTCAGGTAGTCAGCTGGTTTTAGGCCTACCTACTGATAAGGCTTGGTTGGGTATTCGGCAAACTAATTGTAGTGTTTTACTTAATTATTATTGTATCTGTCTTTATCGAATTTACATAGGAAAGATGAGCTATTGCAGTGACTCTTAAATGGTTAGGCTTAAAAGGTCGGGAGTTGTCAATGAGCACGTTTTGGAGACATATGTGCTCGCACTCTAACGGCTGCATTTTACTTCGTTTTTGGTCTAAATTTGGTACGCAAGTTGGTTTTCTAAGTCTCTCGGACGAGTTAGTCAAAAAAAAAAAAGTTAATGTGTGTGGTCGTGGGACCCTCGTCAGGAAAGAACTTCATCACGCATTTTCTTTAATGCTTTTACGAGCCTTAACGGCAACATACACACATAATTTTAATCTTTCAATTGCCGTTTATTATTAGATTGTTTTTTACACAAATATTTACTGTTTAAATACGTTTAATGTTATTATAATAAAGGTATAACATTAAACAGCAAAGGCTAAGATGGTATACATAGTTAAATTGTGACGTTATTTCAGTAGCGCGCCACTAATTGAAGCAAAAATTAACTCTCGTTAAACTAAAAGTAAATCCCTGCTTAATACACTGAACGCCCACGGCATCTATCGGGTAGCGAACACAACACCAATCAGCTGACTATTAACATTGCTAAGCGCATGCGTAGATAAAGGCAAGTAATCCAAGCCTCCGTTCGTCTTTCTCTTTGAAATTAATCTTGAACTTGTAAAGATCTTCAACGTCCGACTTGAAAAATTTCGAAGAACCTCATGGCGAAGTAAACGTTTGTAAAATGCGAAGGGAAACGTAAACTAGTACTTTAATCAAAAATAGTCGTTTACAAAGTGCGATAAATCAAAAACAGTAATGTCGCGAAAGTTATTCATATTTTAAAGCAGACGGTCAAGTTTCGTTACTTCACAAAACATGTAAATACGTTTAAACTTTTTGACATCTATTACCAGGTAAAGATTTAAACAAATTCTCAATTATGCTGCATTTCCATCTGAGTTGCTATATTAATTTGTACTGTTGTAAATTTTAACTATAATTATATATCTGCAGTTACAGAGTAATTTTGTTAATCTATAAGTAAATTTAACCTATACAGCCATTTCTTTTAACCCTATGATACAGCCTATAAGCCGTCAGCAAATTTCAGTTTAAAATATAGTAGCCTTTTGTGCTATATAAAGGAGAAACGTATCAGTAGAGTAAGTAATAGTCTCTGTTAAAAATTTTCTGTTATTAATTTTATAAAACAATATGTTACCATACATTCAGTTTCTTGCATAATATTACAATTCTGTTTTGCACATGATTTTTACACTTAATCTTTTGGTTCTGAAACTAAAATTATGTTGTATTTTGTTTCATAGTTTACAACTGGTGCAACAATGACCTACAAAAACTGAATAAGCTAAATTTTTGAAAATTTCTGCTTTCAAAAGAACTGTTATTGTAAAACTCCAACTTAGTGAAATATTAGTGATTATTAATAGAAAATTTATATATAATTCAAAATATGCAATTACCTGTGTCTTAAAATCAGTATAAATGAAGGCTATTTTATAAAAAGAAAAATACAAAAATAATCTGATAAAGGCTGTACGTAAATTTCTTTTAATTAAATAACTTGGATGGGACCGCTAGCAAATTTTTGGAATCACAACCCTCAAGGGATCTTATTTTAAATTGAAAAAAAAAATTTTAAATGAGTGACGTCTCTGACAATCATTAAACGCCATTATTTGTATTATTTAATTTTACTTAGTATTAAGGTTGGCCAACAAAACAAGTGTTATTAATAAATCCATGGTGCTATGTATTTAATCTTGTAATCTTGTAAAAAGTAATAAATTGTAATAAATCTTTTATTATAAATGGGGAGGGTTTTTCTAATTTTATTTTAGGGGAGGGATCTTTTAAATTTAACAAAAATCAATATTGTAAATGTAAACTATTCTTAAATTTTCTTTTCAATTATAACTAAGGGCATATCAATTTAAATATTTTCTTTAAGGGCATGTGATTTTGCATATCAATTTGCAAGTAATTAATAAACAAACTGTTTGTTATATGAATTGTATTTATTGTATTTCCTGTAAATAGCTAACTCAGGTGTTCAATATCAACTTTAAATAAGGTAAGGTTGCAGATCTTTTGCTGTACTAGGTAAAGTTTTAATTCTTATAGGATTGTATGTACCATCTTAGTCTTAGCCAGCACGCATTCCAAATTGTTGTAATTATTTCTTTAAAGGTGGTACAAAATGTCCATTAATTGTAAATACTGTGCATTCAATAAACATAAAATGCTGGTCCATCAGTCTAGGCCTAACCTAAAATTAATTATTGTGTGTATGTTTAATTTATTTATACCTGTCTTAACGGCAACATACAATAATTTTAGGTTAGGCCTAGACTTAAAATTACTAAAATAACCAATCGGATGAACTTCGCTGGTGTGGCGGAGCAAACACTATATCTAATAACGGATTGCGATCAACAGTTTCAGTTCGCGAACAATTAGCATGTTTAATTGCTTGTAAATGCTTCATTAAATATGCAAATTCCGTCGGACTTCTTGTGTAGACACGATGGAGTTTATACAGTCACTCGGATAACACAAATTAATATTGTACTTGATTATGTTGGCAGCGAGCTGCATCTCTATCCATCTCTTTGCCTCGAACTTGTTTACTGTGTGAGCAACAGGTGAGAGTTTAGAAGTAGCCTAGATTTAATGTTTACAAATATATTACGGCAGGAGGTCAGACGAAGAAACGGAGAAACTTTCAGGTCTTGATTCTCTGGTCCTGGTGAAACTAATTCACATAGATCTGAAAAAATTATCTTTAACCAGTTCCGCCATTTTGTTGTTCGTACTAAATTAGTTTTACCTCTAGAACGTCTCAACCGATTGAGTTGAAATTTTGCACGTCACTCGTCAAAGCAAAGACCTTGATTGAAAAAAAACAATACATTTTTCCCAATAATCTGTTTAAAATGGCGTTCACTTAATCATTTAAAATGAGAAGGTTTGCGGAACTAAACATTTGCATCGGTCTGTATATACGTATTTTTGTGTTCCGAGATGACGGACGGGGAATTCGTCCAATAGAGCGAAGTGAAGTAACCCACAATCCTGCAAACTCACAAAGAGGATTTAATCCGAAGCCAAAAACTTGACTTTTTTCTCCGACCGAGGCTGGACATTGAGGTGCAAACAAACTCTGCTAATGTATTTCTTACACGGAGGCAACTATTAAGCCCTGTTTTTGTAAATGGAAGTAGCGTAAGCAATCATGGGTAGATTGAAAGGGAACTAGAAGTTTCGCTAGTAGGGCCAGGGTTTTTGCGTAAATGACAGGAATATGTTTTTATAATAGAGGCGCAAATAGTAGGCGTTTAGTTATGACAACAATTTCTGTGCACTTTTGTTTTTTTTTATTGAATAAACAATTTACCCTACAGTTGAAATGCACATTTGTTGAAGGATCTATTCCAATATCGGCAAATGACAGATATTATTATTTATTCTTAAATAAATCTGCGTTAGATTTAATTTAGTCGACATAATTCCCTTTCCAGTTAATACAAATGTATATTTTGTAAGCATATTTTCTAAGTTGATTTAGTTATACAGTTTTAGTATATACATTCGCAAGTCTAAACCAACGGTTTATACATTTTTGAGAAAAGGAAACTTGGTTAATAAACTAAAGTGAAAAAGCATTCTGCTCACTTCGCTCACAAACGACCGTGGTGACTAGCGGCTTCGCCGCTCGTTCCTTTTCTACACTCAAAATGCAAGCAGATTATTGTATACTCTGTTGTCTCCGCATAGTGGCTGTTGCTCGGGACTCAGACAATAGGATCAGGTCAGGGCGGTCCTACGGTTCCTGTAGCAAATGCAGAGTTTTTTCGAGAGTGAAAGGAATTTGTAATATAATAGAAAGATATATCTTTAAAAATATTATCTAAAACAATGTTTGATTGTTAAATAGTTTACGTAATCACATATATTATTTCTCAAGGCCATTTTTTTGTCGGTACGCCATAACTTCCTTAATACATCATCAAATTACATGAATGAGGCATCATTTTAAAGCTTTCCTTAACCGCTACACTGGAAAAATATACAAAATACAATTATACGAAAAAATACAAAAAAAAAAAAAAGTAATGAAGAATCCGAAAGTAACAGTGAAGTAAGATCAAGTAAGTTGTAGGGATATTTTCCTGGCGTTGGCAACACTGACGATAACAATACCCAGCTGGAGAGTTGCCGTAACGCCACTGCATTGCTATTTTTAATTAATTGTAAGCGTGGTTATAAACAGCATTGTGGATACACCTATTTCTTTAATTAAGTGGGATTTAAGTAAGTTAGAATGTGAATGCTTCGCACGGGTCAGCTAGTAACATTTAATTGATTTTGTACATGAAAATATCGTACTTATTTAATGTCTTTCGTAAGTATTTTATTTTATCGCCTTTTCCACGCATCCTTTATATAAAGGGCCACAAAGGAGAGGTAATTTAAATAAACGATATCCACCTGACCCATTTACTCTCGGGACACATCCATCTGCTTCTTATCTAGCTTCGAAATCGGGTCTCATTTGACTGCGTTAGATATTTCACATGTAGCTATATAGCTCTAGAATGATTCCTGAGTTTTTTTTCCAGGAAGGATTTCAGAATATGCAAGCTTAACGTGGAGAATGGTTAAATGATAAAGGACCAGGTACAGTATTTTAAAAATAACAGCCTTTATGTAAAAGCAATGTTACTAAAATAATACAAATAAGAATACAATTTTAAAAAGTAATTCCGGGACCCCCGTCAGGACCGAAGTTCATCACGCATTTTCTTCAATTCTTTTATCGCCTTAACGGCAACATACACACATAATTTTAATCTTCCAATTACCTTTTATTATTAGATGGTTTTTTGTACAAACATTTACAGTTTAGATACGTTTAATGTTATTATAATAAAGGTGTAGAATTAATTATAACATCAATGCTAAGATGGTAAACACACTTAAATGTCCATCCATTGTAAATACATTCAATAAACATAAAATGTTGGTTCATCCGTCTAGGAATAACCTAAAACTATTGTGCGTATGTTTAATTTATTTCACTTGTCTTAACGGCAACAAACACACAATAATTTTAGGTTAGGCCTAGACTTAAAATTACTTTCTAATCCTAACCTAAAATTTCAGCGTTTGACGATAACATCTGAACTACTTTTTTCATTACTCGTATTTTATATTTGTCATTATCATAGCAACCAATCACTTTTTTTGTTACACATTACGTTTTCTATTTGTTAACTCCTACCCGCAACCCGCTTTAAGGAACTTCGTTCCAATAATAAAATTGCATTTGCTTCGACGGAGTCGACGCGAGGGCTGGTGCGCGAAGCGAGTAAAGGGCGAAGCCTTCTAGTCCAATATACTCTCCTTCTTTCTAAAAGCTTACAATAACCTACAGCAAATTTCGATTTACAAATTCAATCACTCCCCAGTTCATCAAATCGTGACAGTTTCAGCCGCCGATAGAAGTGCTTCCTGAACACTGTTATTTATAAATCACTTTTAATTGACAGAATATGAGAAAGCAATTCAGTAAAATAAGAGAGCAAAACTATCACGTTTTTAATATAGTGTAGTCGTCACTCTCAATTGTCTAGTTCAAAGGTATGCAACTTGAATCTTCAAAAGGTTTGAATGTAGAACATTTTATCAGTATTTATTTGAGTGAGTAATGCTCCTGGAAATCAAATTTATACATTAAAGCTTCACACAAAACTACACAGAACGCACTTTCTGCCAATGCACATTTTTAGAAAACTATGTAACACATTTTTTGTTCGGGGTATAGAGGTTTTTTTTTTGTTGGATTTTTTATAATATTGTAACAAAGTTCCTTAATTAACGCGGGTTGCGGTAGGAGTTGACAAAATAGAAATTGTAATCGAAAAAAAGTTTTATTAATTGGTTGCTAAGACAATGAAAAATACAAAATACGAGTAACGAAAAAGCGTTATCCAATTGGTTGCTATGGCTATGAAGAAACATGTGTTTTGATTCATCAATTTAAATTAAGAGCCGATCGGTTCCGTCTGGCGTAGTTCAGATATTATCGTCAAGGGCTGAAATACATTCAATAAACATAAAATGTTGGTTTCAGTCCTAGGCCTAACCTAAAATTATTGTGTGTATATTAAATTTATTTTAACTGCCTTAACGGCAATATACATACAATAATTTTAGGACTAGAAAGTAATTTTAAGTCTAGGCCTAACCTAAAATTATTGTATGTAAGTTGCCATTAAGACAAGTAAAATAAATTAAACCTAAATACAATAATTTTAGATTAGGCCTAGACTGATGAACCAACATTTTATGTTTATCGAATATATTTACAATGAATGGACATTTAAAACTGCGTCTACCATCTTAGCTTTGATGTTATAATTAATTCTACACCTTTATTATATTAACATTAAACGTATGGAAACAGTAAATATTTTTATAAAAACAAACTAATAATAAACGGCAATTGAAAAATTAAAATTATGTGTGTATGCTGTGCCGTTAAGGCTGGTATAAAAGAATTGATGAAAATGCGTGAAGAACTTCGTCCCCACCATTTACTTTTTTTTTTTGTTACCAGATGGCTGCGCCCTCTTCTGGCTTCGCTCACCAATCCCGGCTGTGACTCGCAGAGAAGCAACTGCAAATAGATTATTGCATATTCTGGTATTTTCACGGAAACGAACCGCGTTAAAGAGAGGTCAGTAAACGGCGGATGGGAACACGTCTAAAACGGCTAATTTGCTAAAGTAACTGGTTTTATTCTCATTGGAACACAAATAAGATATCAAAATGCATTGCAAATGTTTGCGTTTATTGGTTTAACTCAACATTACTTTTGTTTACATACACACTACAAACACAAAGCTGGAAATGTATCGAGTTACATTTTTTAATTAATCATCGTCTGGAGAAAAAATTTTGTTGGACATTTTCTCTAAATTGCTATTTATTTACCAACAAAAAATTGTTCCTCCCCTGCTCGCTTTGCTCAACAACTACTGACACGCTTTATTCGCGGCGAAGCAAATCCAAACAGGTTATGGTATACTCTGATATTTATACGGAAATGACGAATGATCAAGACACATGATTGAAGGACAGAGGCACTTGTTTCGTGCTAAGATGATGGGGGTAGCGGTCAACTAGATCCTGACGCATGCGCAGTAGATTTTCGGGAACGGCAGGAATTGTTTTATATATTGGCCTTCATTGTAAATGTTAAAATTTGATTTAGACATTTAATACCATTTACGAGCCTAGCTTTAAGGCTATACTAGTCTTACATCCTTTCAGTATTTTGTAAGTATTTATGTATTTTGTTGATGGGTTCAGTAGAAGGGGCTTCATAGCCTCGACTGCGCCCAAATAAAGGCGATCAAACAAACAAACAAACATCTTTATTCAAATTAAGTTTGACGAAAATTTAGTAAACACTAAACTATTCCAAGAAATAAATAATTCGACCACGCAGCTGAACCGCTGACGTGATTTGAACGAATTTCCAAAATTAAATGTATATATGTTTTTGGGTTTCAAACAACTATTTGGGAAATTGATCAACTCACGTAGCTGCTGCCAGCATGTACCAAATATATTGCCATCGGTCACGAAGGTAAAAGCCGTGGATTTAATTCTGGTATTTTAGTTTTGATTGTTTTTGGGGGAACCAGATGGGCTATGAAGTCGCGTAGAAAAACAAAATGTGCAGAATTATTTCGTAGGTCTATTTTTTCAAAGAAAACTTCAAAAAAGTTTATTTCTAGTAAGAAAAGTCTAAAAAAACTTGTTACTTTCGGTCAAACATTTCCGGTCAATTTTGTTAGCGACTTAGAAAACCAACCTGCGTACCAAATTTGGACCATATCGGACATAAAATGCGTCCGTTAGAGTGCGCACACTTATATACATGATAATTCCGGTCAAAAATTTGGTCTACTTCCGATAAATTTTTTTGGCTAACGAAATCGTCCAAGCGACTTAGAAAACCAACCTGCGTACCAAATATGGACCAAATCGGACATAAAATGCGTCCGTTAGAGTGCGCACACTTATGTACATGATACTTCCGGTCAAAAATTTGGTCTACTTCCGGTAAATTTTGTTGGCGAACGAACTCGTCCAAGCGACTTAGAAAACCAACCTGCGTACCAAATATGGACCAAATCGGACATAAAATACGTCCGTTAGAGTGCGCACACTTATATACATGATACTTCCGGTCAAAAATTTGGTTTACTTCCAGTAATTTTTTTTTACTAACGAACTCGTCCAAGCGACTTAGAAAACCAACCTGTTTACCAAATTTGGACCAAATTGGACATAAAATGCGTCCGTTAGAGTGTGGACACTACATACATGTTACTTCCGGTCAAAAGTTTGGTTTACTTCCGGTAAATTCTTTTTACTAACAAACTCGTCCAAGCGACTTAGAAAATCAACCTGCGTACCAAATTTGGACCAAATCGGACGTAAAATGCGTCCGTTAGAGTGCGCACACTTATACATAAAGTTACTTCCGGTCAAAAATGTTGTCTACTTCCGGTCAACTTTTTTAGCTAACGGACTCGTCCAAGCGACTCAGAAAAACAACGTGTGTACCAAATTTGGACCAGATCGGACTTAAAAGTTCGTTAGAGTGCGCACACATACGTACATAAATATATACATATATAGCCTATATATATATATATGATGTTTAATGACACCCCAAAACGTGTTCTGGGGACCATGATCGGTGCTCATTTGCTACTCCTGACCTTGGGTCTTACCACAAGGGCCATTGCAATAGCTCATTTTTCCTATGAAAATTCGCTAATAAGCTTTATGTTACACTTTGATTTCAATATACATGTTTTTACCCAGGTAACAATTTAAACTTACACGTGCATTTCACAAAAACCAAAAATATGTTTAATCTGTTTTGCCGATAAGTGTCATCAGACAACAGAAGGCTGTACAAAGACGACTTAACTAACATATAGGCTGTGGGGGTCGGATGGAATAGCCAGGGAATCGGCCTAACCTTGTTACATTGACACATGGAACTGACAGGTTGTGCAAACACAATGGGGTTTCAACAAAGGGGATGTGTTATGTACCTCTTAATTTAGGTTAGAAGGGTGACAATTGAGAACAGATTAGTTTTTTATAATTTCCAAACTATTTATTTTTCTACTTTTTTGTTCAATATGTAAGACTTTAGCATTATCAATGGGATACAAAGTACGTTCCGAATGTAATAAATGGTTACCAAAATTTGAATCTCTTTTACCATGCTTCCAACAATATAGGTGTTAATTTAATCTCGTTCTGACCTATGTTCACAATAAAATTATAGTAATTCCAATTGATGCTGTAAACACCACTATTTTTATTAGCCAACATATTTTCTTATCTTTATCATTGACTATTAGCTTACCATGGTAGTCATTACAATAAAAAGGCGGGTTTACACCATTTTTATTATTTATTAAATTACCTAACTTATAACAAATTTTAGCTACAAATTTTATCATACAGTATTTATTTACGGTAGTATACTGGTAAGCTAGCCCCAGTGAAAATCCCAGGCAGATTAATTAGATACACATCAGAAAAACATCATTAAAAAAACTATTGAAAACAACAGACTTTATCTACCTAACTACGCTGGCGGGTAAATTTTTAACTCGGTAAATGTGTACAAAATTATAACGGATACAAAACTGTAGGCCTATTTGTTAAAATATTGTATTTATATACATTATTATATATCTAAATAAAGATAAGAATATTAAATTTAAATTGCTTTCTAACTTCATATTGATTGAGCAAATGATTTAGAAGATATTAATATTACAATGAAGAAATCAATAATGGAATATGTTTATATGTTATAAGAAGATGTATGAACGTTTCTGAAGCTAAACGAATGAATATCTCTTTTTTAAATTTGTATAATTGAATGTATTTATAATAAAAGGTTGTATTTATATTCATTTTAAAACCTCAAAGCAATTCTTATATCGTATTATATTATATAGCCTGCATTTTGTTCTTTAACTCATATTTAAACAAATTTACTTCGCAAGACTTATAAATTATTGATTGAAGTTGTAAACATTACCCCAAAGTGTGATCTATGCTAGGTTTTGTTTAAGTATTAGGCCTACAAATGATGGGAGAAATCTGCTGTTATATTATATTGTTATTCACGTACGTACGTATGTATGTACGGACGTAAACTTGCTTTTATAGGAGTTGATGGAATTTGGTACCGACTTTCCGACGTACCGACTTTGGTCACACTATATATCATATTTTTAATGATAATTTACATTATATATGGTCAAAATCACACCATTTACTTTGTATTAAGCTTAGCACATCATATTCTGATGTACTAAATTTTAAATCATTTTGTTTGCTTACATTAATGTTTTTCCATAGCCTCCATTTTTTATTATTTTGTACATAAAGTATACAAAAATACCTGTGATGAAAGTAAGAGGGTTGAGTTTGCAATAATTATATAATTTTTCATTATTCAGAGTGACTGTGTGCTGAGTTTGTATTTTTGGTATAAATAGTGGAGAAATAAAAAGTTAGCGTCTAAATGAATTTAGCTAAATGATGTTAGTTTCGAAAATCGATTTTTAATACGTTGATAAGGTAACGTAATAAAACGTAACGTCTGACAAACATAATTGTAAATAATTCGACCACGCAGCTGAACCATTGACGTGAGTTGAGCAAATTCCAAAATGAAGTTTTAGGGTTTCAACCAACAATTTGGGTAATATGTCTATTCACGACGGTGCTGAATAGCTGCAAAATGGTTCGCACGCCATTCCTTATATTAGGAGTACCTACAATACACAAAGCATTGCGTGATACGCACGCCATTCCGCATGTTGGGAGGATCTTCAATACACAAAGTATTGCGTGCTTCGCACGCCATTCCAAATATTAGAAGTATCTTCAACACACAAAAACATTGAGTGCTTCGCACGCCATTCCGCATATTGGGGTTATCTTCAATACACAATGCATTGCGTGCTTCGTACACCATTCCGCATGTTGGGAGGATCTTCAATACACAAAGTATTGAATGCTTCGCACGCCATTCCGCATATTGGGGTTATCTTCAATAGACAATATATTGCTTGCTTCGCACGCCAACTCCGCGGTAGAATCCACCACATGGCTTTGAACCGGGTACTTTTATGGTATTTTACGTTTTGACCGATTTTGGGGGAACCAAGCGAGCTATAAGGTCGCGTAAAAAAACAAAATGTGCATAATAACATCCTACATTTATATTTGTAGAAAACACTCTAAAATAAAATCATTCTCGTAGGAGAAATCTCAAAAAATAGTTACTTCCGGTCAAAAAACGTGCTTCCGGTCATTCGATTTTTTTGGCTAACGAACTCGTCCGAGCGACGTACACAACCAATATGTGTACCAAATTTGAACCAAATCGGACTTAAAATGCGGCCGGTAGAGTGCGAACACATATATACATGTATAATATGATTTTTAATGACACTCCAAAATGTGTTCTGGGGACCATGATCG
>JAGFPH010002323.1:123347-139844 GCA_018207615.1 Philaenus spumarius | reverse complement strand
GGGGGGGGGGGGGGTTAAAGTTACTCAAAAAAACCACTGAACGGATTGGAATGAAATTTGGTATGCAGCTTCCCCTAGGGCGGTAGGTGCTCGCTAAAAAAGGTTTTAAAAAAATTCGAAATTTTAGGGGAGGTTTGGGGGTGTCAAAATTACTAAAAATATACCACTGATCGGATTGGAATGAAATTTGGTATGTAGCTTCCTCTAGAGCCCTAGGTGCTCGCTAAGAAAGGGTTTTAAAAAATTGAAATTTTAGGGGAGGTTTGGGGGTCTAAGTTACTAAAAATCCCCATAAGAAATACATAGTGTAATATATTTATTGATATAATATATTTTTGTTACTATACATTTAACTTTTATTTGTCTATCCGTGCAAAGTCGGATCGGGCCAGCTAGTAAATTTATATTAATGAGATAAAAAGTAAGTTGAATTAAGTTACTAGAGTTTTTTAAAGGGTGTTTGCGCATGTACACGCAATAGTATATTTCATTACTATAGGACCGAAATTAACTCTGCTCGATACCAGCTTAAGTTGACCGAGACGAAGCCGAGGTCGGACAATGTGTGAGGATCAAAAGCCACTTTTGGCCCGTGAGATGAACAATACTTTTCATCACACTGAGATAAATATATTAATAATAAATTTAATATTTTCCTTTCAAAATAACCTATCGTTTCTCAGTTTAACCTAACATTCCTGAAGTACAATGACAACATAGTTTACGTTTACGGTACTAACTAAATTATTGCGATCAGGTGATTTTAATATTAATAGCGATACAAATAAAAACCTTCCTTAAGTCTAAGAATTTATAGGCATAGATTTTTAATGAAAAATGTATCTTGTCTTCGCTCTTTTATTCTGTCCTTATGTTGTCGTTGATTTTTTTTTCAACAGAATTATATAAACCACCAAAATTTATGTAATCATACAACATAAGAACTTAATAAGAAACTTAAAAAAAAACAACTGAAAACTAATCTTTATTCAATGAAATTAAAATAAACTTGTAAAACAATGTTAACATTAACATTCTAAACTGTAAATATAAAGTAAAAAACTCTGCGGAAAACATACTCACACACTTGCTTAAGACCACACTTTGGAATTAATAACTTCTATGGCCGATTTATATTTTCATCTGTACTAATATTAGAGAAGAATAAAGGTCAACAAATTACACAAGTCAATATACTGTCAAAAAATATCATATCATATTTTGAAATTGCATAATTATAAAATTATAATATAATAAATAATAATATAATAATTATAATAATACTAATAATTATATGTAATTATAATATTATTATGTAATAATATTATAATTATAATAAGTATGCAAAAAATAGTGATCATTATAATGTAAGCAGTATTTATTTACTGACTAATGATTTTAAGTGTTGTATTAGTGTATGCACTCTACATAGAACTCTAAGAATAATTCAATATGTAACTGATAATTATTATAATAATAATTATAATATTATAATAACGTATTGTAATATATTATGTATTGCCTATTCCCTCTCAACGCGCTTACTTGTCTATATATACTATTAGCTGACAGGACAATGTTCGCTATTGCAATAATATGGTTACCTGCAGCAAATGTTACATCTTAAAGTATTTTAGCTGAATCTGTGTGTATTTTGAGGCAGTGGTTTTTTTTGCCGCTTGGCTATGTGCTTTTACGTGATATGTATTAGAAAACACTTTCGTTTTTTTTAATCTTGTTTTGGTATTTGTTCTGGATGCGACCGAACTGCATCAGATGATGATGATGTTCACTGTTCTGATAGGGTTGGAAGTTGAGAAATTTGGAGTCCATCGTCTGAAACCTGGGATTGGGAAGCTGACTGTATTTCTTCCACACTAATATCCATTGAGTTGTCAGGTAAAGAAGGTGTGAGAGGAATGAGAACATCAAAGTGGCCTGTCGTCAGTTCCCCAGTAAACCTTAGCCTCCCTACTCCCTAAATCGGTTCGCCAAAACTCTCCCACGACAAAAAACCATCTCTGTAGACCTGAAATTCATAAAAAATATTTTGGATGCTGCTTGAATTTCACAGGAGGAGCCAAAAGTTACGATTTTATCACATCCGAGATATATTCTTGTTTTGTTGAATAAATATCTCCTGTTACATTTAAATTATATGGTTTGAACCTTCGGCAATTGTTTGAAACATGACTAACAACTCTGGTCCTCACATCAAACCACAGAGCATCGTGTCATGTACAATTAAAGCCAAAGAGTAGAATAAGCATTGGCCATCTGGCCTAGAAGAGACTAATCTGTGAGAAATAGATACTCCATTAACGTATATGACCTCCATTGTTGCAATATGAAGCTAAATTTTTTATATTTAAGTGAGTAATAATAAGTTACAGTAAAATAAACAATGTAAAATATTACTTTGTGAAAATGTAAAAAATGTAAAATTTTGTCTAAACTTACTTACAAAAATCAATCTTCTTTACAAAACTTAAAACGCACAAATAATTATATATTGTAATTATTTAATATAATTATTGTAATATTGTAATATTTATTGTAATTACCCCTTACATATTGAATTATTCTTAGAATTCTATGTAGAGTGCATACACTAATACCTCACTCAAAATCATTAGTCACTAAATTAATAATGCTTACATTATTTTATAATGGTCACTATTTTTCGCATACGTTTTAAAAATATAATATTATTATAATAACGTATTATTATATACTATGTATCGTCTATTCCCTCTTCACGCGCTTACTTGTCTATATGTATTATGCATCGCCTATTCCCTCTCCACGCTCTGACTTTTGTCTACGCAAAAAGTTTCTACGCGTGACGCAAGATTTCAGAAACACAGTCAAGCGAAAGTGCCCAACGGGCCAATAGAAGTTATCACTTCAAAAACCCTTATACGTGGCGGGAGTTATCTTTAATATTAATTAAAACCCATTCATACACACAAACAGACAGAGGCAGACGGACTGTGATTTTATGATCAAAATACGTTTATTTTAAATTAAAATACATTTCAATTCAATTGGCCTATACATTCTCATTCATACAATTTCATTGTTTAAGTTCACTCAATTAATTTGAACAGCTGATACCAAATCATAGAGTAATATTAATAGACACAATCCACTACTACCGATACTGGTACATGAATAAACGAATTGATGTACCTTTTTAAATAATAACTTAAAAGTTAATTTATTTGATACTTATAAATAGTATTAATATGTAGTTTGTATTGTTACTCACGTTTGTTTCTTTGTTAAAATCGTTATTACATCTAATAAAATAATAGGACGACATTTCAAATCATAACTATTATTGATAGCGCTACTGGTGTTATAATGTATAACTAACTAAGAGATCGGCAAAAATCTCCAGCTGATTTTGCCGATCTAGAAAGAGAAAACGCTGCAATACTCACAGCTGATATTGAAAGTGACTATTTTCCATTCAGTGTGTTGAAAACTTGATTTTCCACTTGTTCAAAGCAGATTAGAATAAGGAATTATTTGTTGGAGAGGAGGGTTGCATATAATACAAACCTGTATCGTATTAAAACAATTTTAAAAAGCCATTATCAGTGCTACCTATAAAAGGATTTTCCCTGACAATGCATCTACGTGGAGCGAAAACTACTAAAGATACAAATACGAAATCTTAAAGGTATATTCTTATGGGGTCATACAAGCATACTAAGAAAGTATTTTGTAAAAATGTTATTTTAAAGAGTAAAAATACAGAAAATTTTGATAAAACAGCTGTTCGGATCAAAACACATGTTTGTTTACATTCATTACCATAGCAACCAAATTTATATTCAGTTTATTGTTATTCAACCAACATCTTTTTTAGGTTAGATTAAGGCTAACAAGGAGACACCGTTGTAAGGTACACTAGTGTACGGGACACTAAGTGTACTACCAATTAAATGTGTGTCAACAGACGAGACACTAAGTAGCGCGCTACCAGATTCTGTCGCTCTACGGTGTCTCTCCCATCGAGAAGCTGAGATTCCGCAAGGGCATTCATTAGAATTGTGACTATCAGACGAGACACTAGTAGCGCGCCACCATTTAAAAATTAGTAAATTGTTTATGTGTGAAAGCTGATTTACTTTGCGTTTTATTTAATTGTTCGAGTCTTACAGTATTTCTTTTAATTAGGCCTATCGTTCATATTTTCACAAATTTACAACAATTATTAATAGGTATTTAATATAAAAGCGTCAGTAGACAATTGCGATACCGATTTATAGAAATTATTCGCAATCGACCTTGTTTCTGGGACGTAACAAACGATGAATATTCTAATAGAACTTTGAAAAACCATTGCCGGAATGAGAGGAACTATGAACATTCTAATGTTTGAAAAATAAATAGAAGGTGGCAGTGACGTCAGAGACACCGGTGTCTCTGCAGCGTCTGAGGTCTGAGGCGGCAACCGATCACGGACACCGTCCGCTACCAGTGTACCGCACACCGCTGTCAAGTCCGTTGTTAGCCTAGCACACAAAAATCAACGAAACAACTTACTATATAATAGTTCCATTCAAACATCTGTTGTTACATATAATAAATAAAGCATCTGATTGGATGGATTTAGTATAACTTTAGGTTAGGTTAATTAACCGAAACCCTTTTATTTGCATTCAAATTGGCAAATTTATTATCAGGTAATTATGTTTTCACAACTAACAATAACAAAAGAATAACAGTATTACAAGTCAAATAATTCGACCACGCAGCTGAACCGCTGACGTATTTGTTTGAAATGTTGATTGTTTAAATATTAATGGAGAAATTACAACGGTTGCCTCAATTCGAATTATTTAGGTTGGTCATGTCTATTTCAATCTCTGTCTTACTTAAGCTATCTATAAGTCACCGCTCAGTCGTCATTCTCGTGAATATATCAGAGTATACATTAATCTATTTGCATTTGCTTCGCCATGGGTTGGTGAGCGAAGCGAGTATGGGCAGAGCCTATAGTTTAAAATAAATGCAGATCAGGACGATTGACCTTTGGGTACGGAAAACACTATAGCCTTAAAATATTAAATTTAAAAAATGTTATATTAAAATTTTCAAAATTTAAATTATTTGTTATACGTTTTCCTAGAAACAGCACATTTGCTTCCAAACCCAAAAAGATTCTTTATATTATAAGCTACAAAATAAAAAATATATAAATAAACGGTACCAGATAACTGCCACATACTTTCTTCCAGTTGAAACTTTATACCTTCCCAAGAGTAGCATAGGAGGTGGTTATTTAGAATTGCAAAGTAGGACATACCAGGAAAATATTAGATGCATGTAACGCACATCCATATTATATTATTAGTACCAGGAGACCGAGCCAAAGCTCGATTATAAGCAGGGCCTAGTTCGCTCACGTCAATAACTATTATTGCAAATTTCCGTGAACATCGTTTAGGTTAGGCCTATAACATTAAACAACTAAATAAAGGGTATGTTTATTTAGCAGAAGTATTCGTTGCCATGGTAACTATAAATAGATACAACATTAGACTTACCTCTAATAAAATACAGTTTAAAAGAAAACAGATGATTATTGTAATGGCATTGAAAACATTTGCATCAGCTGTGCTTCGTTTAAAAGAAAACAGATGATTACCCTAGCAACAAAAATTGTTGGGGATTGGATGGCCCAACAATGGTCTACCACGGTTGGCCAACTTTACGTATTAGCCAACTTGTTTTCGTTGGGCCAACCCACCAATTCCCAACGGTGGGCCAACCATTGAATGTTTGGGTGGGCCAACTAACCATCAGTCTACGTTGGGGCCAACTAACCATCAGCCTACGTTGGGCCAACTAACCATCTGCCTTAGGCAAATCCACGGTGGCCATTCCAACTGAATACACATTTTGTTGTACTGGGCCAACCATAATTTACCATTAAGCCCCAGTAAATAAATGTATAAATGGAAATTGAAATGAAAAAAAGGAATTAAAATTAAAATGAATTAAAATTTAAAAGAAAAAAATCAATAATAAAAATTGAACTACTAATACCAAGGAACACTTCAGGAATAAAAAACTAAAAACAAAGTAAATTACCGGTACTGTAAAAAACATTTATTATCTTAACTCAAATGTTGAGTGCCTCTTTTCTAAAACATGATCTCAAACACTTTGATAATACCCTTTGCACAATGGAAACATCTGTAAGGCTTCTATTATAGTCTATTGTTAAAAGTTAGTTCCACTGTTTCTTTAAAATGCCATTTATCTTATTTTATTATTTACACAAACAATCAAGTAATTAAAGTTATTGTTTATCACACTGAAAACGCAAAGATCACTGTTGAAATCACACCATAGAACCAAACCCCTCCTAAATATATTAGACACAAACACTGAAGGTCGGCCTACATAGACACACAAATATCCCAAACCAAATTTAAAGAAACGTAGATCTTCTAATAGTTTGAAATGACTACTCCAACTATAATTATTTACCTTTCTTTATGCTGAAAAATGTGTAGTCTAACAGTTATTTTATGATTTAAAAAAACATCGGTGTTTGTATGGTCACATTAAAAGTAACTAACATCATACCACAGAATTTTGTAAAAAATTGTGAATGAACTTTTAGTATACCACTACTTATTGGAATAGCATTACATGACAATTTTTAAGGAAAATAAGAAGTACTTAAATAACTTTGCAAACATAAAACATACTGTGACTAGAAACTGTAAGTTAGTTTATTTCAGTTTTTCTGTTTTTAGGTTAGGACCCAACTTTGACAAAAAAAGTAGTGGTATTATACAATTTCACCAATGTGTGTAGCCTATCATTCTAATTTAATCATTTAACCAATTAGTCTGGCAAATTTGAGGTGAAAATTATATACTTTTGTTATTTAACAAATTATCAATTTTAATTTTAAAAGTGGCGATGCAATGTTACCTGCTTGAATTAGTAGCTACTAGCCTAATAAGGGCAAGAAAAAAGATTTAAGTAACATGAGGCAAAAGCGGAAATTTATTCGTATTTTTAACTTTCTATCCTAATGTATAGTTAATTATGTTAGGCCTATTTAATAGTAATATCATTAGTTGTAGGCCTAGCAGCAATTTAATTTATGTTATAAGTAAGAACAATACACTTTTAAGTTATCTTTACATTTTGTTAAGGTACCGAAATGGTATAAATATATGAATTTAAAAAAATGTCTATCCTAATTTATAAAATAATTATATATATTTAGACCTATTTAAAAGTAATATTACTAGTTGGAGCTGTAATTTCATTTATGTTGTAACTGAGAATAATACAATTTTAGGTTATCTTTACATTTTGTTAAAGTACCGCCTTAGCAGAAACATTAATTAACAAAATTGATATCTTAATGAAATTCCATAACCATACTAAATCACGTACAATATATATGTTATATTCCCGTAACCACAGAGTTTACTTGTTAATTTTAAAATTACATTTATACACAAAGAACTGACAGATAAAATCAACCTATTGAAGTAATACAAAAATCGACTGAAAAACATATTTTTTTTTAATACAAAGCAACATCTAAGTTGTTGGGAAATAGTTGTATTATCTGTAGGCCCAACGTAAAATATTGTGGTTGGGCCAATCCACAATTTTCAAACAAAGGCCCTTCGTAAATTATGTAACCGAGGGCCAACGATGTTTAATTCAGTTGGGCCAATGTTGGCATATTGTTGGCAAAACCACCCACCATATGCCAACCATGCCAACCAATTTCCAACGTTGGCCCAACAAACCTTGTTGATAGGGTATTGTAATGACATTGAAAACATTTGCATCAGCTGTGCTTTGTATTGTTTAAAATGGACAAATTTCACTTTTTAATTTAATAAAAAGACGTAGAAAACGAATTTTCCCATACTGGTGACCATTTCCAATCGATTTCTCGTAGCCAAAAGCCCCATCCATATAAAATCAAAAAATCAAAAATCCTTAGACGGAGATTCCAGATCCATTTAGCAGACAAACAATTTATATCTCGCTTTAGAAGATAAGATTAAAACTATTAGATCGATTTCGAACAAATTTGCACCAAACATGTCCATTAGGCCTGTAGCCTATATAGATGCACGAAAAAAGGTTTTGAAAAACAACCCCCTTTTACCAAAAACTCCCAAAAATTAGTTATTATTATTATTATTATTATTACTACCTCAACCAGAATTTTTTGAAAAATGCGGTTTTTGCAAATGGTAGGGTACATTAAGGGCAATAAATAAGGGGGACACATTAAAATAGGAGAGTAACTAATAAATATAATAATAACTAAAATATAATAAAAATAAACGGTACCAGATAACTGCCACATACTCTCTCCCAGTTGAAACTTTATTCCTTCCCAAGTACTCTTAAGTACTTACCTCCTTAAGTAAGCAGGTGGTTATTTAGAATTGCAAAAGTAGGACATACCATGGGAAATATTAGATGCATAACACACATCCATATTATATTATTATATTATAATATCATTAAAAAACTATTAAAATATCATTAATATGATTAAAATATATTATTATATTTTAATAATAAACTATTCGATCGATTTCGAACAAATTTGCACCAAACATGTCAATTAGGCCTGTATAGTTACACGAAAAAAGGTTTTGAATGACAGCCCCATTTTTGGCCAAAAACACCCAAACATCTGTTATTATTATTACCTAAAGGAGAATTTTTAGAAAGATGCGGTTTTTGCAAATGGTAAGGTACATTAAGGGCTAGGAATAAGCCAAATTTTATCAAAATCGTTAGAGCCGTTTTTGAGAAATTTTGATTTTTCTCGTTTTTTGGCCATTTTGGGGGAGGGGGGTAAAACCCCTTAAAAATCATAAATTTGAAAAAATGGAAAAAAAACGCCTACATCCAGTACTACATCTACATACCAAATTTCATCAAAATCGGACCGTTGGTATGGTCTCCGGCTCTGTACACATCCTAATAAACACACAGACACACGGGCAGTCATAACCAAAAAAACACTTTTTTGAGTTCAGGGAGTACCAAAACAAATAATTTCACTAAAAATATTTTTGGGTTCAGGGAGCACCAAAACAAATAATTCTACTAATAATATTTTTGGGTTCAGGGAGCACCAACACAGATAATTCCACTAAATAATTTTTTGGGGTTCAGGGAGCACCAAAGCAGATAATTAAAATTCGAAAATTTGGACGAAAACAATACTTTCTTCATATACTACGTATAGGGGGGAGAAAGTAAAAATGTTTTAAAATATAAAACGATATTCAAAATCAAAAACAAACATTGAAACGATAAGAAAAATCCAAATTTACAGTTTAAATAAACGGTACCAGGAACTGGCACATACTTTCTCACAAACATATTTAAATTATTAAACAGATTCACAGTGACTTCATAATTGTACGTGGAGTAGAAGAGGTGATTTAATAAAGTATGAGATTGACAATAAATATTATTATTATCTAGAGAGAAAACTATTCGATCGATTTCGAACAAACTTGCACCAAACACGTCAATTAGTCCTGTATAGATGCACGAAAAAAGGTTTTGTAAAACTTTGAAAAACAACCCCTTTATGGCCAAAAAACCCAAAAAATCAGTTATTTTTATTAGCTAAACGAAAATTTTTAGAAAGATGCGTTTTTGCATATGATAGGGTACATTAAAGGCTACAAATAAGTCAAATTTTATCAAAATCGTTAGAGCCGTTTTTTATAAAAAAATAAGAACTGATTTTTGCGGGTTTTTTTTGCCACAAAGGAGGTTGTTTTTCAAAAAATTTCAAAACCGTTTTTCGTGCATCTATACAGGCCTACTTGACATGTCTGGTGCAAATTTGTTTGAAATCGATGAAATAGTTTTCGCTCTAGCTTTGTATACATCCAAACATACAGACATACAGACAGACATTTTGTAAAAATCACTTTTTTGGACTCAGGGGTCCCAAAAGGGATATTTCCACGAAAATCTCAACATCGATTTTTTTTGCGATCACTATACTTTCTCTATACTATAGTAGTATAGTGAGAAAGTAAAATACATTAAAGTGCGGGAAATTTTTTTTCACCTAAAGCCCCCTTTTCTGACCAGTAAAAAATACTTTCAAAGGGTAAAGCCTAAAAATACTAAAAAAGTACGCCTTTGCTCCCCTTAAGAAATGGATTTAACATATTTATACCGCACACGCTACTAGCAATACATTCTACACACGTCCTTATCCGTTTATCAACTCTGACACTCGTAAAGGAAGTATAAAAAGCGTATAAATCTCACCGCCGATTATATACAAGAGATACAGATTAGAATCAGTGCCTTCTGAACGAGTGACGTCACAATAAATGCATAAATCTCGATCCCCAGTCATAACCCAAGATCTGCCGTCAAAGCAGGAAGTCACAAGCAGGCAATTAGAAGGACGAGAGGGAGAAGCGTCCAGTAAATCATCCATTGATTTCAATATCAGGGTAACAGCTGATTTACATATGTTTGATACTACCGTCCTAGATAGGATCTGCATCTTATTAGACTGTGACCGGGAGAAAAGTCCCAGTAAAGTCGTCCGGTATTGTGCTGTACGCAGTCACGGTGTAACTCCAGTAGAATCTAGGACTTCTTTTCGTATCCCAGAGTCCTGAAGCAAATGTTGTGCTGATGAGTCCTTTTTTTAATTAAAGCTTAAACTTCTATAGGCGCACCTCGGCGCTCTAAATATATTTTAATCTATATATTTATATAAAAGCAAAATACCACTCACTCACTCACTGACTCACTTATCACGATTTCTCAAAAACTACCGAACGGATTGAAATTAAATTTGGTATGTAGCTTCCTCTAGGGCCATAGGTGCTCACTAAGAAATTGTTTGAAAAAATTGGAAATTTTAGGGGGGTTTGGGGGGTAAAAATTACTAAATCACGATTTCTTTAAAACTACCGAACGGATTGGAATGATTTTGGTATGTAGCTTCCTCTGGGGCCATTGGTGCTCACTAAGAAAGGGTATGAAAAATTTCGAAATTTTAGGAGGGGTTTGGTGGGATCAAAGTTTCTAAAATCATAATTTCAGATCTTTTATTATTATGAAAATAATGCATTTATTATTTAAGTTCTATTTATATAAAAGCCGAATACCACTCACTGACTGAACACTTAAAAAAGAATATAATTACGTTAAAAAGACTGAAAATACCAACCACCACGGGCAACGCCGTACGGGTCAGCTAGTAGTTTAATATTGGTAATACCTCTGAAATAGACATTGTGCTTACTCATTTCGTAAGTTGTGTTAAAAATGGACATTGTGCTTCCTCATGTCGTAAGTTGCGTTAAAAAGTTTACACTTCTCCCGTCTGGTCTGAAGCACACAATTTATTAAAATTAATTTTAAAATACCAGTAAGCCTTGTTGGTTGTCCCAATATGGAAATTGTATTATTATTTTCTAATTATATAACTATGTTACAGTTGTTCACCATATGTACGTCCAGTTGGTCCTCTTAAGCTCTTCCTTATTAAGGAAAACAGAACAAAAGAGTCTCATACAACTTGCCTTTCATCAAATTTTGTAGATAATCTTTTGTAATTTGCAGGAAATCGTGTAATTTTAACTAAATTATAATTAGTAACAAGATGAAAAGATGGAACAGTTTTCGAGACTTCAGCTCGTGTTTTTTTTTTAAATACTCAAAAATGTGACGTTTTTATCTCACGCACGTCACGTTGCTGTCACACTAGAAAGCTCAAAAGATTTGCAACTCTCCGCAATAAAGTTACGAATATTTTGGATTTTCGCACCATCAGAAGTTTTCGACGACGTCTGTGAGTGCATATATCGTGTCCACAGACACAGGGACACAACAATTTCTATTGCTTTATAGTGTCCAGAAACCTCGAAAACGTCGGGAAAGTCATAGAAAGTGGGGGTAAAATTTGTAGAATTTTCGAAAGATTTCAATACTTGGCATTTTAATGCGAGTCGAAGTCGAATGACAAAAATGGTAAATTATTAATTTTTACCAAATACATTTGTTTATAAACAAGACGAAAAATGCAACTTTCAGTAGTCACTTGAAAACAGTAAAACAACGGGGCGAATTTTGTTACCTACTGGTTATACATTGTAGTTTTCTGTAAATTTAATTGTCGAGTGCACATCCCTGAAATTAAAAAAAAGTGTGTGTATACAAGCGATATTCTATTCGCCTCACCAATGCCATATCATAGGCTGACTACACTCACTGAGTTCAATGCATTTACTCAAGTAATATCGGACACCATTAATTAACAAAAAAAGAAAAGAAGACATGCAAAAGGAAATAATTAGCCGAAAATAATTTACGTTCTTGGTCGCCATTTTAAAACTATTAGAGACTAAAGGGTTTCCCCAGCTCGCTTCTCTCACCAACTCAAAGGGTGAAGCAAATGCAGACAGATTATTGATTACTCTGATATTTTCAAAGAAATGACATCGGGGGTTTGTGGAAGCGGTGACCTGGTTCGTGACGGCATGAGCAGTAGATTTGCTTAGAAGAATTGCTTAATATAAAACTCACATCTTTAATAAAACAATCAAATTTAGGCCTATATGCGTTAAAGTTAAAATCTCTATCTGACAAATTACTGACACTTACCTTTTCAGAAGTAAAGTCTGCTGAAACTCGAGATTAATAAGAGCAACCAAGACCTTACCTGAAAAATAAAGAACATTTATTAAGTAATGTTAACTACTCCATGATTCACAAATGTATGCACACATTTTTGTAGTTAATTATTTACGTAAAAGTAACAAAAACGTAACTGTACAATAATCAGCCATTTTCTATTTTGAAAGTTGTTTATTAACTTTGCGCTGAATGTGGGAAAAAGTCCCCACCGAAATAGCGTCGGGTTTGAGCGTAGGAGAGGGGAAGGTGTAAAAATTGTGTTTTCTGTAACTTCGGATAACTTTTCTGCTTTATTGTTTAACCTTTTAATTAATTAATTTGGCCCTGAAACTAGTAAACAGCTGTAATAATTGAGATATTAACCTAATTTTCTTTTTACATTCTAGCCTTACGTTCGTTGGATAAATAATATGTAATTAGAATTTTCTAACATTTTTTACACATATAATAATTAATGTACGTATATTATTTACCTTTTTCGGAACAGTTTTGAAGTTGATAGCCTATATCTCAAAAAGCTGGTCCCCGATTATAATGAACTTGTGCAAATATGTAGCTCAAGATTACCCCTAAAAATGTATGTATTTTCATAGTTGTAAGTGTACAGGAACCTAATAAAACAAAACTTGCATTTAGGGTTTTCGGAAAACATTTTAGGGATTATCTCTGAAGATGGAGCACAGGCTCTGAAACGCGTTGTGCAACCAAAAAAGTAAATGTGTGCGGTCGTGGGACAACCGTCGGGAACGAAGTTCATCACGTCTTTTCTTTAATTCTTTCACCAGCCTTAACGGTAAAATAATTTTTATCTTTCAATTGCCGTTTATTATTAGTTTGTTTTTTTATACAAATATTTACTGTTTCCATACGTTTAATGTTATTATAATAAAGCTGTGGAATTAATTATAACATCAAAGCTACGATGGTAAACACAGTTAAATGTCTATTCGTTGTAAATACATTCAATAAACATAAAACGTTTGTTCATCCGTCTAGGCCTAATCTAAAATTATTATTTGTATGTTTAATTTATTTTACCTGTCTTAACGGCAACATACGTATGATAAGTTTAGATTAGGCCTAGACTTAAAATTAGTTTCTAGGCCTAACCTAAAATTATCGTATGTATGTTTAACTTATTTTACCTGTCTTAAAGGCAACATACGTACAATAATTTTAGGTTAGGCCTGGACTTAAAATTACTCTCTAGGCCTAACCGAAAATTTCAGCGCTTGACGGTAATATCTGAACAAAGCCGGACAGAACCGACGATCAATAATTTAAATTGATGAACCAAAAAACATGTTTCTTGAATGTATTCAAGCAATTCAACCAATTTGGTAACGCTTTTTTCGTTACTCGTAATTTATATTTGTCATTGCCGTAGCAACCAATTAATAACACTTTTTTCGTTACGCATTACATTTTCCATTTGTTAACTAATACCGCAACCCGCGTTAAGGAACTTCATTCCAAAAACAAGATAGAAGTCTTTGGCGGAGACCATATAAGGTAACTTATTGTTAATTTATTTGTTTAATTATGTTCAGAGTTGAATCCCCCAAAGTGATTTAATTAAAAAGTTATATTATGAACACGTTGAGAGAGGCTTATGCCTACGCAGATAGGCAGAAACCTTTAAGAAACTCTAGTTGAGTTGTTTGAGGTGTTAGAGGCAGAAGGCATACACGTGGGAGTTGTAATAAATGGATCTAAAACAGAATCCATGAAGATGTCAGCTGAAAGTCTAAAAGAATAAATAGAGAAATGACACTAGGAAAATGCACTTTAAAGCAAAATCCAAATATCTCAAGAGGTTAATAAAAGGATAAAGGGAACAGAGCGTACTTTGCCCCACAAAACTTATCTCGCAAGCTTTAAATATTTATATAAGACATTAACCAAGCGCTGACGTTTAGCGCAGAGAAGGTATTTGAAACTTAAATAGTTCGATGAATGCTTAGATCGAAATACGAACGAGGATTTGAGAATTGACGAAATTCTCAAGAAACAAGATCCATAAAAGCTAGAAGAAACAGTTTTATTTATTGGTTATTGTTTTCATAGACAAAAAGCATTTGCATAAAAGAAGTCATATCACAACAGACCGGAACAATAGATACAAAATACTATTAAACAACAAGCAGTATACAAAATAGAGCAAAATATACAATAATCAACATAAATTCAAATTTAAAAAAAATTAAGTTAATAAGATATTAATTTAAAAAGTTACAAGGGGGCTTTGAACCGTGCTCGTTCCGCTCGCCAACTCCCCACCCCACCTCCGATTAACTTTATTTGAAATAGACTTCATGAATTTGTGCGCCTGGAAGTTATACAATGTTCACCGCTACGCAAGACACGTATTTAATCTATTCTTATTACTTTATAATTATGAGAAGAGGAAGTAGAAAAACTGTTTTTATACAATAGAGAGATTAATTTTTATTCTTAGTGGATCAACAGGGTCTTCTTTCCCCGCTAATTTTTCCAATCCTGTCCCCTTGGCAGTGATTTTGCTAGATAGTAGCTGTTCTTATTACTTCATAATTATGAGAAGAAGAAGTATAAAAAGTTTTTTATATAATAGAGAGAAAACACTTTCCAAAAACAAAAGTTAGCTGTCACATGTGGATTGGACGGAAATGAAAAGGTTGCCCAAACAGCTGATTGTGGGAAATATCGCCGGTATAAGGAGGAAAGGACGACCAAGGGACACGTTAATGAGGTGGATCCAAAGTCTTTGGGAGTGTGGATCCGGTCGGAAGCCACGTTAAGGCCATCTTTCTTTTTGCCTCACGTTTGAAAGAAACTTCCCATATCTTCCTTCCACGTTCACTCTTCCTATTTACAGTTTTACATCCTAACTCTCCATCTCTCTGTAAGTAGAGCGGTGACTTACTTGGCAAATAAGTTTGTTTTTTGCCTCAGATAAGAGTAATAAAGTACAAGAAGAGGGTCGGCAATGTTAATCTTTCCCAAGCACATACTGTGATTTGTTAAAAATATAATCTTATCGTTTTGTGGAACACGTTATCGGGATACCCTTAAATCTATTTATAGCCGTGCTCAATTCGCAAAATCGATAAAGCTGCTGGCATGGACGTGGACTCGTCTTTGATAGTAAGAAAGGGGAATTTGATGTTTACTTAGATGATATGATGTGCGAATATAAGAGTACGGTTCAGCTGCGATATAATTATCTAATATAAACTATTTATAGGTATGAGGGAATTCGGAGGGAAATATCCCGTACCTGTGTCAGGTAGAAAAGTTGGTGAGTTTGTATGTCTCCGACACCCCGGCCTGTCCCTTGTTAGCGAATTTCTATAGGAAAAATAAGCTATTGCAGTGGCCCTTATGGTGCGATCCAAGGTCGGGAGTAGCAAATAAGCACCGACCATGGTCCCCAGAACAAGTTTTGGGGTGTCATTAAAATTCATATATTATATATATTATGTATATATGTGTTCGCACTCTAGCGGCCGCATTTTAAGTCCGATTTGGTACACGTGTTGGTTGTCTACGTCGCTCGAACGAGTTCGTTAGCCAAAAAAATCCAACAACCGGAAATACGTTTTTTGACCATAAGTAACTATTTTTTGAGATTTTTACTACGATAATGAAATTATTTTAGGGTTTTTTCTAAAGAAATAAATGTAGGATGTTATTTTGCACATTTTGTTTTTTTACGCTAACTTATAGCTCGCTTGGTTCCCCCAAAATCGACCAAAACGTAAAATACCATAAAAGTGCTCGGTTCGAAGCCAAGTGTTGCAAACTCGC
>JAGFPH010002323.1:74686-90656 GCA_018207615.1 Philaenus spumarius | reverse complement strand
TGTATTGATTAATTAATATTATATAACTGTCTTGATTATTTAATATTGTATAACTGTCTTAATTTAAGATTATAAAACTCTTTTCATTATTTAATATTAAAACTTTGTATTGATTAATTAATATTACATAACTGTCTTGATTTAATATTATATAACTGCTCTGATTATTTAATACTAAATCTCTGTATTGATTAATTAATATTATATAACTGTTCTGATTGTTTAGTCTTAATCACTGTTTTGATTGTTTAGTATTATATAACTGTCTTGATTATTTTTTAGTAATACAAAGCAATACATTCGACCACTAAATTTGAGTTATCTCCGTTATTTATGACACAAATATTAGAAACCATAAATCGTTGGATTTGTCTGAAAATAGTAAAAAAAATTGGTATTTATATATATATATATTTGTAAAGTATAGTTTTTTAAATATTTAACATTGAAAAATTTTCAAATGCTGCCATTTTGAAACGGATTGTTGCAGAAAAACATTTTTTTTAAAGTTGCATGTACCCTACTTAGATTAATATTTATATCCATTTCAGGATTTTATTTTAACCGTTTCTGAGATATTAAGGTATTCGTAAAAATCACATACAGACGGAAAACAGACCGAGATAGGACACAAGTCATGTTATATTGTATTATTTGATTGGTGTTAGCTGACACATAACCCTGTGTTCGCACTTTTTACGAACGATTACGTCTCCAAACGTAGTGCACATGTTTTTCTAAGATGCTTGAATTATTTAACTATCACAAAAACACAACAACTGGAAGCAGGTGTTTAACCGAAGTAATTTTTTGATGAGTTTTTCTTCATACTAGAATGAATCCTTTTTTTAGTTTTACCAAAAAAGAAATAAATATAGGAAATTATTCAGCACATTTTGTTTCTTCACACGCACCTAAAGCCCGTCTGGTTCCCCCAAAATCTCAAATACCATAAAGTACCTGGTTCTAATCTACGTGGGGGCAACTTCTAATCCGAGACTGCAATGTCGAACAAATGGGCACGTGTGACGAGGCTGGAGGCTGAGGTGCAAACAAATTCAACTAATACATTTTGTACGCGCAGGCAGCTATTCAGCCCCTTCGTGAGTAGAACAATTTCCCAAATAGTTGTTTAAAACCCTAAAACATATAACACTTAGTTTTGGTAATTCGCTCAATTCACGACAGCTTTTAGAGGCGTGATCGAATTATTTACATTTCCAAACACACTAATGGCTATTATTTATTTTACGGAAAATTTAATAGGCAAAACATATCTCCTTCAAATATAATAATCATACTTGACTGAGATTGTCCTATAAAAGTAAGACGGTTTACAAAATAATTGTATTTTTCCTTTATCCATTTCCATTTACCCTAGATTAAGCAGCATTTTTTAAATCCAAACGTTTCTACTGTCACAATAGAAACTTTAATTCAATACAAACAGAATCAGAGGCTAAACGTCGAGAGCGATTTAAACGTCAAGTTATTTTATTTTATAATTAAGTTCTTCTTTATCTTTCGTATTTTCATCTTTAATTGACTTTTAAAATTTAAATTGAGTTTTATTATTCCAAGATTAGTTATTTTATATCAAATGAAGTATCTGGCGTTAAAGTCTCTTTCTCATGGTTGTTGAATATACGGAAATGAAAGAAGAACAATTTTGTATTGTGTAAATATCAAATGATGTGCCTGGCGTTAAAGTCTTTTTCTCATGGTTATTGTTTATACGGAAATGAAAGAAGAACAATTTTGATTGTGTAAATATTAAATATGAAATATCTGGCATTAAAGTCTCTTTCTCATGGGTATTGCTAATATAAATATACTGCAATGAAAGAAGAACAATTTTTGTATAGTGTAAATATCAAATATGAAGTATCTGGAGTTAAAGTCTTTTTCTTATGGTTATTGTATATACGGAAATGAAAGAAGAACAATTTTGATTGTGTAAATATCAAATATGAAGTATCTGGCGTTAAAGTCTCTTTCTCATGGGTATTGCTAATATAAATATACGGCAATGAAAGAAGAACAATTTTGTGTAGTGTAAATATCAAATATGAAGTATCTGGAGTTAAAGTATGTTTTTTTATAGTTATCGACAATATATACGAAAAATTAAAAAAGAACAAGGTTATAAATTTCAGCATGTATTTGTTCTAGTCAACGTATTTTCACCTATAACAAACCGTTTAGCACGTCAAGTCGCCAAACCTCGTGCTTGCGTTTGTGCAAGTGAGATTACCAAGGTACTGGACTTTCGGTTGATACAACCTTGCAAATAATGTTTTGTTTGTCGACTCCTAATAGTAAAAAGTCCAGTACCTGGGAATTCCAGAGGGCTTGGCTTTAATTTTTTTATACTAATTACTATGTTTTACAACTTAGATTGAGTGACCTACTGGATGAAATCCTTGTAAAAAATAACAGATGTATCATCTTTAACATTTCAATATTATTTAAATGGGGAAAAGTTATAACTTTGATTGGCCATTATATTGGATAGAGTCAACATACAGACCTCCGGTTTGCACCAATCTTCTTCTTTTACCAAGGCGTTTTAAATGAGGTGTCACTCAATAGGGGTTCTCATTTAAAATTTTCGAATTACCCCAAAAATACCCCATTTTTGGGGAAGGGGTTGAAATTTACGATGCGCAAAAAAACTCAATTTTTGTTCATGTTAACAATCCCCAAAGCAAATCCGTCTATTTCCATTAATAAAAACAATAATAGGGGGGGAGGACTTTTATGACAACTGGTATATGTACAACATAAAAACTATATTAAATTTGAACTTTAATGAAAAGATCATAGAAAACATGTCCCGTCAAAACCGTCTTATAATAACGAAAATAGGGGGGGGAGGGGTAAGCGAGCAGTGGGAAAAGCTTTCCAGTTATTATTATTTGTAACTAAGAAAGGTGGTGTGAACAATGAGTTTCTAAACTACGTTGGACTCTACACTCCAAGATTGAGGATTGGCCCGATAAAAAACACACCTCAATTCTGAAGCCCTTCAGATGTAATGTGGACTTGCAAAGACACACTATGTTATTATTATGTTAAACTTATCAACCCAGTCAGCTGTGTTATAACCGTTGCCATAGCAACTGTAACATATCGTGCGGATAACTTCCCTTGTAAGATGTTGTTCTGTTTTACAATACAATTTAAATTAAATAAACGATAATAGAGACTGGCACGTACTTTTTCACAAACATATTTAAATTATTAAATAGATTCACTGTGACTTTATAATTGTATTAAAGTAGGAGAGGGGATACATTAAAGTAGGAGAGTAACTAATAAATAGTATAATTATTATTAGCTAGAGAGATAACTATTCGATCGATTTCGAACAAATTTGCACCAAACGTGTAAATTAGGCCTGTATAGATACACGAAAAAAGGTTTTGAAAATTTTTGGAAAGTAACCCCCAATTTGGAAAAAAAACCCAAAATAATTTATTATTATTACTAGCTAAACGATAATTTTTAGAAAGATGCATTTTTTAAGCATATGGTAGGGCTACAAATAAGCCAAATTTTATCAAAATCGTTAGAGCCGTTTTTTTATAAAAAAATATTGACTGATTTTTTGGAAGTTTTTTCGCTAAAAAGGGGTTTGTTTTTCAAACTTTTACTAAACGTTTTTTCGTGCATCTATACAGGCCTACTTGACATGTTTGGTGCAAATTTGTTCGAAATTAAGAAGCTTTCTCTTTAACTTTGTATACGTACAGACATACAGACAGACATTTTGTAAAAACCACTTTTTTGGACTCAGGGAGTCCCAAAAATGATATTTCCAAAAAATCTCAACATCGATTTTTTTTACGATCACTATAATACTTTCTGTATACTATAATATAGTGTGAAAGTAAAAATTGTGTGCTTAAGACCACACGGGAGATGTGGAAACTTTGGGTATATGCCGATATTCTGATGACTATAAAATAATTGTGTTATTAAGCTGTACAACTGAATCAACTGTTTATCCGTTATTTTTTCCAATTGGTTGCTATGGTAATGAATATAAATACATTCAAGAAAACCGATCATCCGTTACAATCATATATACAACTCTAATATACTAAATTAGCAATTCATTCATGGTCTAACCGGCTAACGCTCTAGTCTATGGCGATGGACTCTGCTGGTTCGAATCGCTGCAAGACCAAAACTTTTTCAAGCTGACTGAATAGAGCGTTTCATAAAATGCATGAGATAATGCGTGACGGTAAAATTTGATTAGTGCGTTTCATAAAATGCATGAGAAAATGCGTGACGGTAAAATCCAATTAGAGCGTTTCATAAAATGCATGAGAAAATGCGTGACAGTGAAATTTGATTAGAGCGTTTCATAAAATGCATGAGAAAATGCGTGACGGTAAAATTTGATTAGAGCGTTTCATAAAATGCATGAGAAAATGCGTGACGGTAAAATTTGATTAGAGCGTTTCATAAAATGCATGAGAAAATGCGTGACGGTAAAATCTAATTAGAGCGTTTCATAAAATGCATGAGAAAATGCGTGACAGTGAAAATTGATTAGAGCGTTTCATAAAATGCATGAGAAAATGCGTGACGGTAAAATTTGATTAGAGCGTTTCATAAAATGCATAAGAAAATGCATGACGGTAAAATTTGATTAGAGCGTTTCATAAAATGCATGAGAAAATGCGTGACGGTAAAATCCGATTCACTGCCAGCAAACATAGCGCCGAGGTGCGGTTATAGAAGTTTACACTTGAAAAATAAAACCCTTACAACTTTAATTTATCGGAAAGTCTATACGATCCACAAGTGAAATAGGTTGAGCAATTGTTGAGAACACAATAAACAACGGCACAAACTTACAAAGAAATGTTATTACACGTTAAACTAAAACCAGAAAGAAAAGCATTCAGATGGAAAGGTTGAAGATAAGTTTTACAACGAAATCCCCGAGGGAATGGCTGACGGGAAGAGAAGAACATTGGGAAAGATTATCGGAAAAGGAAAAACCCTGGTGTAGTGTAAGGAACTAGAACAATTCATAATAGATATTGTACCTTGGTGGGACTGTAATACCCGTTGGGAATTCAATGAAACGGGGGAGGTTTGGCTGCTATCGAATGCTATATGATGAACTTACATTTACTGTTTAGTCAAGGTATGAGCTAGTTAACATGCAGGGTGATTTTTAAGTATTGAAAAGGCATGGCGGAAAAAACTTGTGCGAATCTGCATAGTTTTAAAAATCTAACGGATACCATTGTATCGAATAAAATACAATTGTGCACATATTAATATTAAAAACAGTAATAATTGAAAAAGTAAAAAAAGTTTATTGGAACGAAGTTGCGGTAGGAGTTAACAAATAGAAAATGTAATGCGTAACGTAAAAAAAGTGTTATCAATTGGTTGCTATGGCAATGGCAAATATAAAATACGAGTAACGAAAAAGCGTTATCAAATTGGTTGCTGTGGCAATGAATGTAAATACATTCAAGAAACATATGTGTTTTGGTTCATCAATTTAAATTAAGAGACAATCGGTTCCGTCCTGCGTAGTTCAGATGTTATCGTCAAGCGCTGAAATACATTCAAATAAACATAAAATGTTGGTTCATCAGTCTAGGCCTAACCTAAAATTATTGTGTGTATATTTAATTTATTTTACCTGACTTAACGGCAACATCCACACAATAATTTTAGGCTAGGCCCAGACTGATGAACCAACATTTTATGTATATTAAATGTATATACAATGACTGGACATTTAACTGTGTTTACCATCTTAGCTTTCATGTTATAATTAATTCGACACCTTTATTCCTTAGAACTGAAGCCACGTACATTATTCATTGCATCTGCCATTGACACAGTGAACATTAAACAATTTGAGTGATAGCCTGCCTATACGTTGTGATCCATTTACAAGGAGTAAAATATTATTAGAACTTTTGGGGTTTACAAAAATCACTATACATACGTCGTTTTTCCTTCAAGAAGCATTTATGCAAAATTTGAAGAAAATCGAACAACGCTCGATTTCGATGTTGCCCGAGTTTGTGTAACAGACAGATGCCGAAAGATCTTAAAAAATAAACCGTCTTGCTTACTCGGTCAATAAATTTACACCCAATTCAAGGGTAATTAAAACTTACTTTACAACGTCAAGTATTAATTACATCCTGTTAATTAAATAAATTTCTTATGTATTTAATATTGTTCACTAGCTTTACTTCGAAATATCCATAAATTCTACATCTTTATTTAAAAATACTAAATGTGTGTAGCATGTATACGATGAATGGAAATTACAGCTTTTCAAAATCTTTGTGCTTTGCGTGATACGATTATATTTTGATGACGTGATATTAATTCCTTTGTGTTGAGACAACTCTCCCCCCAGAATTTATGGAGACGCTATCTTGCGTACAGTGACACTCATCAGCCTTAATCCCCAGTCTCAACCCCTTTACTCGCACGGCCTGCTTATATAATATCGTTATAAGCAATTAACAAGTCAGAATGCGAATAAAACCAGAGATATGAGGTCATCGTACTTTATTATTTAGTACTATGGGAACCCCTGCGTGCTCCGCACGCCAACCCCGTTGGAACCTTCTACACACATAATCATGTTATATTTCCTTTATAATAAAGGTGAAGGATTAATAATAACCACAAAGCTAATATGGTAAATAATGTTAAATGTTCCAATCAAATTATTTCGTATATTTAATAACAGCAGTTATAATAAAGGTAAAAAGAACCAGCAGGGCTCTGGTATACACTTTAATCTAACCTAAAAGTTAGAAAAACAAATAATTGCTTCAGAGTTTGAAATCGGCTGTTAATGGAAACATTGGAGCGAACAGCTGTTTTATATGTTATTTTATTCAATTGGTTGCTACGGTAATTGTATGTAAATACATTCAGGAAATATGTGTTGGTTCATCAGTCTAGGCCGAACCTAAGAATTTTTTCCGATTAAATTTACAAATATTGAAATAAAAAATATTATTATCAAAATGATTTATAGCCCATGTTACTCAGGGATAGTGTATCTTTTTATTAGTACAACTATTTTCTCAATCGGTTCAGTAGTTCCAGAGATTACCCCCTACTTACAAACAAACGAACAAGTTTTACCTCTTTGTAATATTAGTATAGATAAGGAGCGTAAAATACACACAGCTGCTGACGTGCCATAAGAATGTACATATACAAATCTATAGGCCTATATAATATATAAAATCCAAATACACTCACTGACTCACTCATCACGAAATCTCAAAAACTACCGAACGGATTGGTATGAAATATGGTATGTAGCTTCCTCTAGGGCCGTGGGTGCTCGCTGAGAAAGGTTTTAAAAAAATTCGAAACTATAATCAGGTTTGGGGGTGTGAAAGTTAAAAAAAAAAAAAAAAAAAAAAAACGCCTAACGGATTGGAATGAAATTTGGTATGTAGCTTCCTCTAAGTGCTCGCTAAGAAAGGTTTTCAAGAAATTCTAAATTTTAGGGGCTTTTTTTTGGGGGGGGGGGGATTAAAGTTTCTAAAAATCCCCATAAGAAATACATAGTGTAATATATTTATTTATATTTTTGTTCTTGTTAGTATACATTTAACTTTGATTTGTCTATCCGTGCAAAGCCGGAACGGGAAAGCTAGTCTAGTATAAAAAATAAATTTTGTATATCAGGTATTTAAAATAATTTATTTGTTTGTACTGTTCAATTTTCTATCACTTCGAGAGAACAAAATACCATCTAACGTATTTAACTTTAAAATTAATTAATCAAATCTAAGTTATAAGATAAATTAAATATAATTAATCAACAAATTAATTCCGAACCACCCTTTATATAAATGACTGATAATACAAATTATTAAAACAAATTTAATAACAATACATAAATGAATACGTAAGTAATTTAATTTCGTAAATAACTCCACGTTATATTTCAACTTTTTAACAAATTCACTCAATTAATTCGAGATACTTTACAACACGAACTGAAAACGAAATAATACAATCTGAGCTAGTTAGCAAATACTTGCTTATTTATTATGCAAGCAAAGTCTTTTAAATAAATTATTCGTGTTATCAGATTACATTCATGAAACAGATTAAATTCTCGTTTTGTCTCAACTTTAACGTTTTAACAATAAAATAACCATAACAATAGATGTAACCAGCAACAAAAATTCCGTCTTAGAATTTATTTGATGAAAACATCAATTATTTAAACTTTGACGTGTCGAAAAGAATTAACTACGAAGAAGAAGAAGAAGTAATTTAATTGTTCCGAAAGTTTTCGCTTTAACTGTGTTGTTTTATTATTAGAACTTTTATTTTGCGACAGTTTTCATGTAGTTTTGTTTTAATAAATTAAACCTATTAGTGGCAGATTATCAAATTAAATAACTTTACCTCACTGGTCAAGCAATATAGAAACTTATTTTCGACAAAATTTAAAAAATATGGATTTTGGTTTTGGTCTTTTTTATTCGCGTTCACGTCTGTCTGTAATAGAATCTGAGAAGCTCCGTTTTAGACGCTTTTTGCCGATAGAAAATTTTAAAATCTTGCAAACGTATTCGGAACCAATGAAAATACAATAATAAATCCACGGTAAGTGATGTTTTGACTCCTAAAGGGTACTTCCAAGGGTACCCTTAGGGTAGTGCGTTCCAAGGGTACTTCCTAAAGTCGGGATAATCTGAAAATGAACAAGGCAGTTCATAGTATGTATCAAAAGAGTATTTTTAAGTTTATAAATTATCTATACTTAATATTATAAAGAGGTAAAATTTGTTTGTTTGTTTGTATGTAGGGGGTAATCTCTGAAACTACTGAACCGATTGAAAAAATAGTTCTACTAATAAAAGGTTACACTATCCCTGAGTAACATAGGCTAGAATTAATTTTGATCAAAACATTTTTTATTTCAATATTTGTAAATTTAGTCGGAAAAATCTTAGGTTAGGGCTAGACTGATGCAGCAACAAATATTTTTCAATGTGTTTACATTCATCACCATAGCAACTAACTGAATAAAATAACGGATAAAACAGCTAATCCATTAATAACTGATTTCAAACTTTGAAGCAATTATTTGTATTTCTAACTTTTATTTTGGGTTTTAAAGTGAAGTGTAGGCCTGAAACTTGCTGGTTCTTTTAATTATAACTGCTGTTATAAAATATACGAAATAATTTGATTTAAACATTTAACATTATTTACCGCCTTAGCTTTAGGGTTATTATTAATCCTACACCTTTATTATAAAGAAAACATAACGTTATTATGTCGATAGAAGGTTCCAACGGGGTTGACGTGAGAAGCATGCAGGGGTTTCCCCTAGTACATTATATTATTATTTACATTCAATGTATTTACATTCAATACCATAGCAACCAGTTGAATTAAATAACAGATAAAACAGCTGTTTGCTCTAATATCTCCATTAACAGCTGATTTCAAACTCTGAAGCAATTATTTGTATTTCTAACTTTTATTTTGGATTTTAAAGTATAGACCTGAGCCTTGCTGGTTCTTTTAATCATAACTACTGTTATAAAATATACGAAATATTTTGATTTGAACATTTAACATTATTTACCATCTTGTCTTTAGGGTTATTATAAATCCTACACCTTTATTATAAAGAAAACATAACATGATTGTCTGTACAGAATGTTCCAACGGAGATGGCGCGCGGAGCACGCATGAGTTTCCCCTAGTACATTACATTATTCTAAACTTTATTCCTAGCATTTTGATATGTAACACATGTACTTTTGAAAAAAAACCATCTTATTAAGGCAAAAAAACAAGGTAAACAATACCGTACTTCGACGGTTGAGTTTTTCCTTTTTTGTTCAACAATACATTAACTCTGCCTTAGAAAAACTAGCATGATGCAAAAATTAAAAGTACTTTCAGGTAAGAAGTATAGGCCTACTCATAACCATGCAACGTCCGAGGCTATTGTGTTAGAAATAAAACAATTTTCAGGACCTAACAGAACAGAGACAGCTAAGACGAACCTTTTAAATTTTCAAATGAGTCCTTTGACAAAATTGCCTTTACCGGAATCCCTTAAAACAACTATTGTGATGAAAACATCGTAGTTTTAGCGTCACAGTTTATTTACACTACGCTTGGTGAAGTGCAACCACCACTTAGGTTATAGAAGTGGAGGTGCTTTACAGAAATTGATGACAAAGTAGTTTTAGACGCAAACAATGACAAAGCGATGTTTTGGAATGATAAAGAGGAAAAGAAAAAAGAAAAAACCAAAGAAAATGAAACACATGGAGGAAGAAAAATAGTTTAGCATGGTGCTGGAAGGATTTATTTGCAGTTTTTTGGCTCTACGGAAAAATCAAATGTTTTTGTACAAAGCTATACTTTTCTAACAACTTCTTGGAGCTATCAAGGTGATATTTTCTGTTGTTAATTATACTCTATCCTAGATGATGACCTATTTTGTTGATTAAAAATTCTTATTAGATGTCGAAAAATGTGTATTTATATATTTTTTTAAGTTGTGTGCTTAAGGGTCTGCTGTAGTGGCGGCCGTCTTGGATTTTTATCCCATAAGAGCAATGTTAAATTTCAAACCATTTATTTCGATTATTTTTTATCATAAAATTGTTTGCAAGGTCTCATTTTAAACACACTCACAATACGCATCCGTTTTGCAATTTACATTTTTTTAAAAATGCTTTTGATTTGTTATGTAATTGACATTTTGTAAGTACAAAGTTTGAATTTTTTTCCTAACACAATAAAAAATTAATAATGAAAAATAATTTGCAAGCCGGATCCGAAATTTTATAAAGAATATTCAGTTTTGTTTTCAACACTCAATTACAAAAGATAAACTTATAAAATGGTTTGAAATGAGGCAATGTCAAAGCGTTCAGCTGCAAGAAATTGCACTGTTTAGATAGCGATATAGTGAGAAGCGGTTGCGTTTCCAGTTGCTTTCTCGTTTACTGGAGCATACCCTTAAGACCACACGGGAGAAGTGAAAACTTCTATGGCGATATTTTGGTGAATATAAAATATATTATGGAAATTATTTTGTGTTATTAAGCTGGACATCTGCATCAACTGTTTATCTGTTATTTTATTCAATTGGTTGCTACGGTAACGAATGTAAATACATTCAAGAAACACGTGTTTATTCATCAGTCTAGGACTAACCTACAATTATTAAAGATTATACGTTCCAATCAAATGATTTATCTGTTATTTTATTTTATTGGTTGCTATAGTAACGAATGTAGCCTAAATATATACAAGACACATGTCTTGGTTCTTCTGTCTAGACCTACCCAAAAATTATTTTGTGTTTAATTTTAATTTTATGTATTTCTAATGCATTATTATATAAAATTATTAGATTTGTGCACTTCTTCATAATTTAAACTTTAAATATGCCATATGCACATGTGTAAGCCTACTATACGGGGTGTACAAAAAGTTCCGCACTGGCTTAATAGTTCATATATAAAGAAAATTTGAAGGTAGATGTGATTGAGGAACCTACTCTATGTAAAAATATTATTTTATTATGATTTCAAAAAAATTATCCGCCATCTTGGATCCGCCATTTTTAATGTAGGTACTTTGTTTTTTTTAAATGTAGGTGGTAGGTGGTCATGTGATACATTATTTCGATGAAGAATTTCAAGAGAAAACCAACAGTGAAATTTGCACGTCCGTACCTATAACCGATTAAAAATGGCGGCAAAAAAACAACAAAATAGTGTTTTCCGATTTTGCCCCATTTTGATGTACTATTTAAAAAAATACTAATTATTATTCTTTTTGGATTTACAATTAAATAAGCTTTCAAACGATATGTCACACAACGATATTTGGGAGTATTTAAAAATTTTGAGTTACATCCATTTTGTTTTTTCAAAATTAGTTTCGAGTGGTTCAAATCATAAATTTTTTTAGTAAATTAAAAATTGTTCAACACTGGATCATTCGGAATTTACATTGAATAATGTATTTAGTACTATAAACAACCAATTTGTAAAACATTAACAACAAAACTACCTTCGCTAGTTTGAAAACTCCAGAAATTACATTAGTTTGGGCGAAAATCATTTCAATACCATGCGTCTTACGGAAACCATAAAAAGATAACATAAATTGAAATGCATGTCTACATCGAAACGTACAAATGTAGGAAGAACTTAAATGTACCAGGTATCAACGCCATTTCAATAACGTTGCTTCTTCGGCAATAATTTTACAGTAATATTTATAACCATAAGTAATAAATACATACTTAGATAAAACTGTACTTACGTTACGTGTTCTATATAATGATTAGTACGATGTTTAACAGCAACTTACCTAAAACGCAAAACAAAATCATATTTAGTATGACACCAAAATACAGATTATCAAATATTTAATATTAAAACAACCCTGGCAATGCATAATCACCAATTACAGAAAATAATGCATAGAGTATTATCAATATAATAAGCATTTAATATCTATATACATAAAAGCGAAATACCACTCACTCACTCACCCACTGACTCACTCATCACGATTTCTCAAAAACTACTGAACGGATTGAAATGAAATTTGGTATGTAGCTTCCTGTAGGGTCATAGGTGCTCACTAAGAAAGGGTATGAAAAATTTCGAAATTTTAGGGGGGTTTGGGGGATCAAAGTTACTAAAATCATAATTTCAGATCTTTTATTATTATGACAATAGTGCTTTTGTTATTTAAGATCTATATACATAAAAGCCAAATACCACTCACTGACTGATCAATTAAAAAGAATATAATTACGTTAAAAAGACTGAAAATACTAACCATCACGGGAAACGCCGTACGGGTCAGCTAGTCACATCATACATGCAAAATATTGTAACCATCATCAACTCCTATAAAAGCGAGTGTACCTAAGTACGTGAATAACAAATTACAGAAGGGCATGTACGTGGTCCTGTAAAATAAATATAATTTTAAAGACATACGCTTTGTTGTCCTAAGATATATCATTGTAAGGTTAAACGTCATGCCAAATTTGAACTCAATCGGTTAAATCATTCTCTAGACATGAATTATTTTGTAAAAGAAACAAAATGGCGGTTATCTGGAAAACGAAGAGTTTTTGGAAAAAACTTGTATTCATGATGGCTGATTCCTTATCGGACACCATGTATACAGTAAGTGCACAGCTTTCTCGTAATTTTACCAACCAGTTCAAATTATATTAATTATTGTAGATTGTTCTTAACACATTAAAGCAATCAGTTTCACTTTGGTCCATGTGTAAAAAACTAAAGACAATTAACGGTTTCACTGTTAGGCAAATTTCGTATTTAATATGCTGACCTTTTATTTTTTATATTTATAGTCTAAATGAGTAGAAATTACTTTATTTTTTTACTTTTGAACCTTTCTATAACACATGTGCGTCCGTAGGCTTAAAAATGGCGTGCAAAGCACGCAATGCTCTGTGTATTGAAAATTCCCCCAATACGGGGGTAAGCGTGCAAAGCACGCAACGCATTGTGTATTGAAAATACCCCCATACGGTGGTTGGCGTGCGAAGCACGCAGTGCATTTTGTATTGAAAATACCCCCAACATGGGGGTTGGCGTGCGAAGCAGGCAATGCATTGTGTATTGAAAATACCCCCAATACGGGGGTTGGCGTGCGAAGCACGCAATGCATAGTGCATTGAAAATACTCCCAATATGGCGTGCAATGCACTGTGCATCGGCCGCTTCTCATAGTGTTCAGTATCAAGCTCACATGTGCGTCCTTAGCAGTGAACGTGTTAAGAGAACAGACATTGTATAAAGCTTGTTCTCCTGTTAGCAATCTCTAGTATAAACGCATCCAAACGACAATGAGCTGCTTCTCTCCTTCATCTCAACATGTGCACTGAGTGCTCTTTGTATGCTGTATATGCAGTTACTGGTTTAATTAATTTTGAAACCCTGTTATATTCAAGTATGTTTCGATAAGTGAAAATTATCTTACGTTGACACACTCAGGTAATCAAATAACAACGTGGTTATAAACGGAAGACATTTTTGGGAAACCGTAGCGAGTTATGCGACGCGTTGACTGATTGCTATTATTGAATATAATCTCTCTATATAAATATTAATGTTTCTTTTTTTTCCTCTATTGACTCAAAAGCTGTTAGACCGATTTCACTAAAAAATTTTTAGTTCAATACAATGTTTCAGTTATCATTGCCACGAGTGTTTAGACGTTACGACTACTACCGTCTAAGCCACGCCGTCCGTTGGAACCGTGTTCAGCCGAACAGGCTTCAGTCGTATAAAGAGATGAATTTGAGTCCATTGCGGCAGACTTGTTCGGCCGTGTTCTTGCGTAGGCTATAAATGGCCGAAATAAATGGGATACTTCGGTCCCATTCGGCCAAATCTGTAATTTACTTGATTGTACGTTTTACTTAGATTGATTATGGATTGTGTAAAACTAATTAGTTCGATCGAAGAGCACGTGCCGCTGAAGGGCATGCGAGATAAACGATATTGTCGTCGGGATATTCAAAGGAAGCTGTGGACAAAGATTGCTGGTGAAATCGAAGCTCAAGATAAGTTGTTTTGAATGTTTTAATTTATATTTAGGTTTTCTGAGCTTAAGGCTCGGCTTTTGAAATTCAAAATAGCGAAGTCGGCCACCAATTTTAATGTTAAATAACTTAAACATACCTCCACTATTAAGCATATATTTGTGTTATTTTTGTCAAAAAACGAAATTTGTATTTTCTTTCTTAAAGTAAAATAGATTGTGAGTGTTGATTGCTAAGGTTTTTTGCAATATATCTTTTTCAACTGAGTAAAAAAATTAATAAAGTTTTCAATTTTTTGCTATTTATATCATACGTTTATGAAAACAATAAAACGTTTTTTGAAAATGTATTCAGCAATCAACATCCGCATATGACAGAAACAAAATTTTTAAATTTATTCCACGAATTAACTTGAAAAAATGACTTATTCTGTAGCATTGCTCTTATGGGAATCAGATTCAAGGGAAGTGTAGCCTCCGCTTAACACCAGCATTGTGTTCTACCAATGAATACAGAATACTATAAGAAGCACAGGCTCCATGTTAAAAATTCTACGCAAAAAAATAGTATTATGTATGCATTGGTTCTACATACCCTTTATGTTAGGACCATTAGATTTGTTAAGACACTTTTTTCGTACTACATCGTGTAGGCGGAACAAGGAATCTACAAAAATGTTAAACGGTTTTAGGTACAAGGTCAGTTGGCAACCACTTACGGAAACTCGGACTAACTGATAAAAATAAGGGCTTGAACTATTAGGGTTCAGATTTCTGCCCTCTTTATTCCGGGTTCAAACACTAACCTAGTTAAATCGGTAAGGAACAGATAAATAATAATAATAAATCAACGGCTCAGTGATATAATGCCTATCTTATATTTATTCACACAATTATCTTAATTAATAATAATATTACCTTGTTAGGTGCGTCACGTGACTTTTTTCGTGTATTTATTACGACATGTTTCGGAGCCGAAACTATATTTTCAAGTTGAAATCACTTCGAAGAAATCGTCGCACATTAAAATAAATAAAACATATACACACATACACACGTACACATCACACCAACACATAAACACAATATCGCGCTTGTTATAAAATTAGGTGCGCAACCTATCATTGTCGGTTGAATATACTGCCGCTATTGCGTTCAGGGATCTAACGATGGTTATCTCTGTTTGTCTTTTGTAAATATTTGATGGCCGTATCATATAAATGGTGGGAGTGAAATGAAAGTCGGTCATTTAAGATATCGTACGGTTTATTTTTGAATGCTTTATAAATTTGTGAATTAGCTGAGTGGATAACTTCCTGATCAGAAGATGCTGGGTTCGAATCTCGGCTAGGGAGAC
>JAGFPH010002323.1:44982-64815 GCA_018207615.1 Philaenus spumarius | reverse complement strand
ATATATATAGATCTTAAATAATAAAAGCACTATTGTCATAATAATAAAATATTTGAAATTATGATTTTAGTAACTTTGATCCCCCCCAAACCCCTCCTAAAATTTCTTTATACATACAAGGTGATGCAAAAGTTTCCCAACCACTTCGAAATTTTAAACCTATCAAGGTCGGGACACACATGACCGCACGGTGCCCGCACAGCACACGGCCAACACACGGGTCGGGAATAATCAAATGGAAACGTATGGAATAGTCCTAACCAGAGCCGGTGAGAATAGTAGAAGGGCTCAGCCACTCCTTTGAAGTTTGGCCAACGCCGCCGATGCCGCTGAGGGGAGGGGACGTTGACCGCGTGACGTCATAGGGTTGTCAACTGCGCTGATCCACTAGTGCAGCCTTGGCTTTTCCCAATGAATTCCCACCAGTTTGTTTGTAATAGGTGCTCAATTTTAAATTGAAATTGTTTAATATTTGTTATTTATAGTGTTAATTTTGGGTAAAAAAGGGAATTTCAAACAAAGCTACTATTTTTAGGTGACAATAATTAATGAACTACTAATATTGCATATGGAAATCAAATATAACATAGATTTTTACAATGAGCTAAAAGAACGTAGAACAGGCTGCATTACAGTTTTAAGTTAACTTAAAACTCCTTAAGAAATTCAACACAATTTTTTAAACTCTTGCCGACCCTGGCAAAATTTGTTTCAGAATTTTATATTATAAACATAATTATTATGAATTAGCAATGTAGCTGATTGATCAAATTTCATTGCGGAATGAAGTTTTAAAGTGATAGAAATATAAATTAAAAACTACAGTGCCTAATTTGTAGCCAAATTTCATATTTTAATACCTGCAAAATTAACCTTGGAACTGGTGGCCATTTCACTTTGTTCTGGACGTAAGTTGTGAGGCCCAAGTATTTTAATTTACTAAATTAGGTACTATACTATACACCTGCACCCGAGAAACATTTTGATTTCACTATCAAAAAGAATTTATGTTAATGATTTATTAATACTGTATTTAAAACAATTATTTAATGTAAACATTGAAATAGTTGCACAATTCTCAAAATCAAAGTTTAGTGCAAGCCTTCAGTAATATTTTTTACAGTTACAGTATTACTGTGTACAGGATGAACTAAAAGTCTGGAGACACCCCTGTAACTTTTGAGTCAGTAATTGGGAAAAAAACAACAAACTCAGGTAATGTTTACTAGGTACAAAGATGTACTTTTTTATGCTTAAGACAACTTTGTTAACATTTAGAAAATGGAAAATTTTGGGGGCAGCTCAAAAATTGTTTATCACAAACCCCTGTCATGTGAACATTCATTTTAAATTTGTAGTATATTAAAATAAAGCGTCACGTGACAGGGGTTTGCGTGTACAAATTTTGAGCTGCCCTCAATATTTCCAATTTTTTAAACGTTGGCAAAGTTTATCCATACATAAAAATGCATCCTTATATCTAATAAACATTCCTTGGATTTGGCTCTTCACCAATCACTCACTAAAAAGTTAGAAGGACTTGAATCATTCTCGTCTTTAACTGTAAATAACTTTAGATAGGAATTAAATAGAGACCTTTAATTTTCGTCATTTACATTTTTGTACCAATACCTTTAAAATGAGGGGTCACAAGGCAGGGGTTTGCATTTAAGATTTTTAAGCATCCCCAAAATTTCCCATTTTGGAAATGGTAACAACGTTGTCTTATGCGTAAAAAAGTACATCTTTGTACCTAGTAAACATTATCTGAGTTTGTTTTTTTCCACTTACTCTCTCAAAAGTTTCAAGGGTGTCTCCAGACTTTTAGTTCACCCTGTGTAGGCTACATATAAGTAGACCTAAAATGTAAAATGCTAAACCAAAATTTGATAGAAACCTAGAAAATTGTTATGCAAAGTTAAATAACATTAAAAGATGACTGATTAGCCTCCTTGGTAGTAAAAAAATTGGGTCTGCGTCGGACCAGACGGTGGAAGTTATACTTCATTGGCCATTCGTATATTCGTATACTTTCCTATAATTTTTGGGGAAAAAAATCCCAGCCGAGGATCGAACCAGGGATTCTAGCGTGGAAGTCGAGTGCGTTAACCACTCACCCACCGAGACTCTTAAGGTATCTCTTGTAGAGAAAAGGTATAAAAAGGAACTTTCCGGATTTTACTCCTAACGCGTGACGCGGTTTCTCGACCGACACCCCACCCTGATTACAACGGGCGCAAAGAAGTATAACTTAAAAAAAACCCGGATATTAGTAAAGTAAACATATCTGTAACTGATTTGTTGTGTTTTCGCTCATTTTACCTTGTCTAGGGGCATTAGTATTTAATTAAAGTATTATTTATTGATTATTGAAAGTGTATAATATCAAAGATGGTGCCACTAGGGGTAGAATAGTATCATGGGGGTCATTAAGTACTAAATACATGCTGCCGACTAATGCAAAGCAGTGGTGGTTGTATGGCAGTGCGGCGAAAGTAGCAACCCTGTGATGTCACAGCGTAGAACCGGCTGGCAGCACGTATCGAGAGGAAGTGGCTGAGCCCTTATACTAGCAATTCTCGCCGGCCCTGGTCCTAACATCACCGCACAGGGGGCGCGCCATGCCAGTTAAGTTTTATTTACTTTTTCACTTTGACGGTGCGGCCACGGTATGGATCCCGAAAAACTGATCGAAGAAATTCGAAAGTTTCCCGCTATTAACGATGCAACCAACGAGAAATATCGAAACGTGGACTACAAGGAGCATATTTGGAAAACTATCTCATCCAAGTTACAAATTATAGGTAAGTAATTACTCAATTAGTCATTGGCCAACTCACGGCCGTGCTACGGTAAAGTGTGGTCTCACTGAGAACGAGCCGAGATACGGGGGACGGTGCGGTCTTGTGTGTCTCAACCTTTACACGTATTTACTCGAAACTTTCAGTAAGTTATATTTGGCAAATTCTGCACCTTTTAGGGGTATGAATGAACTTGACCATTTTTTGGTTGAGGGGGGTTGCATGTAAAATATTTTCAATTGTAACCCTTATTGTGTGATACCTCATATTAAAGCCCTCGATGAGACGAGAAACTTGGTGTGAAGTAAATTCCTGTCTGATACCCCAACCCAAAATGGCGGAGCGAATGAGTTCAGATTTTTCCAAACTCAATATCACCTGAGAACGATTTCCAAGTAGTTTTGTCAACATTTAAATTTTGGTCCCGGGGCATCGGCGCCCTGCCGGCAGATTCGGAACCAGCGACCTCGAAAACCCCCGAGAAGTGATTTCCACCACTTTCTATAGATTTTGTTTTATATTTTCAAAGAATGCTGCACTTTTGCGTGCATTTTATGACCCCCGATGCAATTCTGTCCGTGCCGTCAATCATTATATGCAGCCTTTCCCCTGAGCCATGTCGATCCGAGCTGTATCTCAAAATTCAGTTTTTTAAAATAATTTCCCTGGTCTATAAATGTTTAAATGGTAAAGTGTATGAGCAGTAAAATATGGCTGACGCATTAATTGACGTATTTGCGCAGGCGCACAATAACCTACTATACTTTTATGAATAGATGATGTTAGTTTTAATAAACGGTACCAGGAACTGGCACATACTTTCTCACAAACATATTTAAATTATTAAACAGATTCACTGTGACTTGTAGGGTGGGTTAGGAGAGGTGATTTTTTATTAAAGTTGGACATTAACTAATAAATATTATTATTATTATCTAGAGAGAAAACTATTCGATCGATTTCGAACAAATTTGCACCAAACACGTCAATTGGATCTTTATAGATGCACGAAAAAAGGTATTGAAAAATTATGAAAAACAACCCCCTTTATGGCCAAAAAACGAGAATTTTTAGAAAGATTCAGTTTTTTGCATATGGTAGTGCACATTAAAGGCTGCAAATAAGACAAAATTTATCAAAACCAGAGCCGTTTATTTTTATAAAAAAATAATAACTGATTCTTTTGTTTTTTTTTCCAAAAAGGGGGTTGTGTTTTAAAATATTTCAAAACCGTTTTTCTTGCATTTATACAGGCCTACTTGACATGTTTGGTGCAAATTTGTTTGAAATCGATCGAATAGTTTTCATTTTAGCTTTGTATACATACAGACATACAGACAGACATTTTGTACGAACGACTTTTTTGGACTCAGGGGGTCCCAAAACGGATATTTCCACAAAAATCTCAACATCGATTTTTTTTGCGATCACTATACTTTCTCAATACTATTAGTGTTAGAGTGTTATTAGTGTTTCCCATTGCATTTAGACGCATATGATTATCGAGTTTAACAATGAGTTAACGTTTCTCTTCATAATTTAGAAAAAGGAGTATACAAAACTACACAGCTTTAAATTTTCATCCCTCTCACTCCATCAGTATTCTTCTCCTGATGGCATACAAGTAAAAGAAAATCAACGCTCGAAGGCATTGAAACCATGTACAAATCAATTAACCGGTCGGCTGAACCGTTGTTGAGTGAAACACATCGGCTTAATCAATTCCGTAACAATTTCGGACAAAGCTTGTGTACCGCAGCCTAATCCTTGACGCTTGTCTTCTGTAATCCTCGATAAGAGGCTGTAATCCTTAGAGGCTTCAGTTTATCAGAACATTCAATCCTTATTTTGAATTCAAACTGTTGTGCTCTTATGAAAACTTAAAGTTTTTAGGTATTAAGATGTTAAACTGTTAGGTTATTAAACAGTAGGTTATGGAAAATACCTCTAATTTAAAACCCTTATAATCAGAGTTATAATACATTTATTACGGATCAAAATTTAAATCTATTTAGAGCATTTGTCCTTGGGCACCTAAATTTAGGTACGCACTTGTCATCGACGCAGTGCAGGCATCGGACGGATCGGCATTTTTTGTTGTTAATTACACTGTTTGAGTGCGTTCGAATCCGCATCATACGTGAGGACATCGGCAATGCCGATGAGGATTCTCGAGAGGATGGTCGATCCAATTCGTGCGTACGGAGTAACAGACGACCTTCCGTACGGAGTGGAAGCAGATTAATTTCAGTTGTTTGCCTTCTCTCAAGCATGATGGATTCATCCTGATCCAAGGCGTCCTTAATCAATAAGTGCACGTCTGTAAGCAGTATTTCGCCTCTCCATATGTGGTTCTGCAGTTCAAATACCTTGGGTTTCAGTCGTACGGAAGTATTGAAACAATCTGGCTTTATCATTAATCAGGTCAGGAAATAATGAGTGATATTCTCCATACTTCTTCTCTTCTGATTGATTTGGTGAACCCAAATTGACCGTTTTCGTGCCCATTTATGTTCTTTCTCTTCTTCTTCTGTCATCAAGCAACTGACTGTCATTACGTCTTCTTCTTCACTACCCGTACAGCAGGCATACTGTTCACAAAAACAATTACAAATACGGGGACAAGACGAACCGTAAACTGCGGATGCCACGTGATTAATGACTGGGAAGCCGAACTTTCGAATCCTTTGAGCGCAGTCATAAAAACAAATCCGATCCGTACGATGTCTACGTTGCGTATGATGACGAGTGCGCGCCTACCTATGGTCTTACAAATTAAAATATATGGAAGTGTTTGTGCTTGCGTTTTATTTCTATAGGAAAGATGAGCTATTGCTGTGACTCTTCAGTCGGGAATGATCAATGAGCATCGATTAAACATTATAATATTTACGCAAAATTATCACGTCCGATTGCTACAGCGTTGTTTGAGATTTTTCGTACGAGAATGAAACGTTTTGGAGTTCATCTAAATCAAATAAATATAGGAGTTTTTTCTGCACACTTTTTTTTTATAAGACCTTACAGCACGTAAAATAAAGTGAAAGTACCTGGTTCAACGCCACATGAGGCTACCTTCTGATCAGAGGCCGTAAGTTTGAGGTGCAAACTCGCAAAGCGATGTTAATAATCCGGGGCTACAAGGTTGAGATGCAAACTCGGAAAGGGGGTTTTCCGCGCCTTAAAGAGTACACCAATTTCCCAAATAGTAGGATGACATTCTTAAGCACATAAAATTAATTTAGTAAATTCGCTCAACTCACGTCAGCGGTTCAGCTGCACGATTGGATTATGTTGAAATGTTTTGATGAACTTGAACGACCTTTCTAATATTAGAGTACATTCCTGAAACGTGCCTCATTCGAAGAAAAAATGAATACATGACGCACAAAAAAGTGAGGTAATTTGAATGAGTAAATAATATAACTTTTCTCTTAACGGTGCACAAATGGCGGCCAATTAAAATGTATAAAGTAAAACTGAAAAATAAAAAAATTTTTAGTAATTCACAAAGATTTTATGAGATTCGAACTTGGTATCTTCTGATGAGGAAGATGCCACGCTATCCACTCGGCTATGACTTGCCGAAAAACCGACAACAAAACAACACTTTAGTTACTTGCTACAGTATTGCCTATCTCGCCCCTTCTCCTCGCGCTGTTATAATATATACTGCAATGCAAGCCATGAGTTTGTCAAAACTTTGAGTGCTTCTCCTGTAAAGTTAACAATAATTTCTGTTTTAAGTGAGGTCATTTTAATGAGTAAGTAATAATGGTTCTCCATAAATAATATAACTTTTCACTTAACGGTACACAAATGGCGTTTAAAATTTATAAAGTAAAACTGGAAAAAACCTTTAGAAAAATAAAGTTTTAGCTTTCCAAGTGAATAACTGATGGTATTTTTGTTTGTGTTGTACGCTAAAAACTATCCATAATTTCAGTGAAAACTTAATGATTAGCCCGGATCAGCAATTATCTGGTGTCTTGTATTACTATAAAAAGTGTCTTTGTATGTTAAGTGAAAATAACATAATTATTGTCCATCAAATTTATAAAAAATATAACATAAACAGTTTTCTTGACCTAAGTCAGGACATTATTAATCTAAATTAAAATAATTACTCAAGAAAGGAAAAACTATCTAACCTTAAACTTATACGACATTTGTCGCGCATAAATTAACTCTAGTGTTTTATTTATCTATATTGGTGGCACTGGTTGCCGCTAGTGTAATTACTTTAATGGCTTCAGTCGGCGAGGAAGGTTAACGCAGTTAAAGAAAATTGCTGCCAACCCTTGCAAATAGAAACCGTCCTAATTGTTATACGTTTATTATGCCCTCGACGTTTTGCTAACGCAGACGAGAAATCAGTTCGTTTTGTTGTAATTGCATTTGAAATAGAAAAACTGTGTGTGCCGCTTATCGATAGTCGTGTCGGTATCTTAAGATCGACACCCGTGATAAGGTATTTGATAACAGTTAGTAAAGCGAAAAAGAGTTACCCAATCAAGCAAACACAAATTGGTTATATAGATAGCCATTTATAAGCACCAAACATATGATATTGACGAGTATACAGGGAGTCTTTTTAAATGGGCCACCGTTGGTATCTTGTGAACCATACATCTGACGGCAAACTTTAAATGGAGAACCTTTCCTTGTTTTTAGAGATGTAAAAGAATTTTGTTAAAATATTTGCAAATTGCCGCCATTTTCCAATACAGTGGCCAACTTTAGAATTTCTTATGGCACACCATGTATTTTATAATGATTTTGGATTTAAAAAACTATTTTAATTTTGTTTTTTGGAGGTTTTTATATACGACTAACCGTTTAAAAGTTAGAGGGGTATAAGGTCTTAAACATTTCTTCCGTTCGTTTAGGGTGTTTTAAAACACCCTAAACGAGCAGAAGAAATGTTTGTATGGAAACGTTTTGAGTAGACATCCCGCGCCGATAGCCCAGACATGGGCTCTTATGGGACTACGATTTTGCACAGAGTTGCGACAGATGACGACGCCATCTTAGTTGTGGTGACGTTGAGGCGGTATTGCACTGGTTTTTGACGAATATAACATATTGTTAGTGGATAAGCTAATCATATTATTAACTAGGGATTCGCTAATGTATTGCACCGATTTATGACAAATAAAATAAATATTGTATATGCTGATCATATTAACTAAGAACTTGAGACCATATTGCACAAAGTAAAAGGAAATCTTATAAAGAAATCAAATTATGTTGGTATGGGTGAGGTTACAGGGAGTGGGCTCTTATAGGATTACATCTGAGATGCGTTGCTGACTGGAACGTTCTCTCTTCCGCTCTCGTAACGTTCTCGAGAAGCTTATCCATTAATAATATGTTATATTCGTCAAAAACTAGTGCAATACCGCCTCGACGTCACCACAACTAAGACGTCATCTGTCGCAACTCGGTAAAAACCCGGGAGTCGGAAGTCGGTGCATCCCTAGTTAATATGATAAGCTTATACACTAACAATATGTTATATTCGTCAAAAGCCAGTGCAATACCTCCGCCTCAACGTCACCACAACTCACATTGGCGTTGTCGTCTGTCAAACTCGGTGCAAAAACCAAGGAGTCGGAAGTCGGTGCATATTACGTCCTCAAAAACAAGATGGCGTCGTCATCTGTCGCAACTCTGTGCAAAAAACGTAGCCCCATAAGAGCCCATGTTGGGGCTATTGGCGCGGGATGTCTACTGTTTTGGACCAATAAAAACGCTCTTAACACTAATAAAACATTGTTTAGACAAACTAGTAACTTAAAAAAATATCCAATACGGTATTTGTATGCGCCTCTAGCACATATGAACAATACGTATACCGAATTTCACATTAATAGGCGTTATGGTTTTTGAGATATATAACAAACAATATTTAATGTTTTTGAACTTCAAACTTCTATAGGCGGACCTCGGAGCTATGTTTGCTGGCGTGTGAATCGGATTTTACCGTACAACATTTTGTGAAACGCTCTATTCAGTCTGTTTCGAAAAAGTTTTGGTCTTGCCGATATCCGAACCAGCAGAGTCTATCACCATAGACTAGCGCCTTAGATGGTTAGGCCACGAACACGTCGCTAGTTTAGTATAATTGAATTGGGTATATAAGTGTAACAGATTATCCTATGTCATAGGCATTATTCGTTAATGTTAACACAATGTATAGTTTAATTGGTAATACCTCTGAAATGGACATTGTGCTTCCTCATTTCGTAAGTTGTGTTAAAAAGTGTAGAAACTTCTCCCGTGTGTCTTAAGCAAACAATTTACATTTTTTGGGTCTTTTCAACCCTTAAAGGCCAAATATTTTAAAAATCCTTTCTTAGTGCAACTCTAGCACCTATGAGCAATATGTGTACCAAATTTCACGTTCCTAGACAGTATGGTTTTTTAGATATGTAAAAAACAATAATCATTGTTTTAGGGGTTTTCAACCCTTAAAGGCCAAATATTTTAAAAATCATTCTTTAGTGCGCCTCTAGGGCCTATTAGCAATATTTGTTCTAAATTTTCCGTTTCTAGGCGGTATGGTTTTTGAGATACTCTGATAAGTGAGTGGGTTATCGGTTTTGTTATATACAGACTAGCTGGCCCGATCCGGCTTTGCACGGATAGATAAATCAAAGTTAAATGTATATTAACAAATAAAAAATATCAATAAATATATTATACTATGTATTTCTTATGGGGATTTTTAGTAACTTTGATCCAAAAATTCCCCTAAAATTTTGAATTTTTTGAAAACTTTTCTTAGCGAGCACCTAGGGCCCTAGAGGAAGCTACATACTAAATTTCGTTCCAATCCGTTTGGAGGTTTTTTTTTAGTAACTTTGACCCCCCAAACCCCCCAAGAATTTCGAATTTTTTGAAAACATTTCTTGCCGAACACCTAGGGTCTTAGAGGAAGCTACATACCAAATTGCATTCCAATAAGTTCGGTGGTTTTTTTTGTAACTTCCCCCCCCCCCAAACCTACCCTAAAATGTAGAATTTTTTGAAAACATTTCTTGCCGAGCACCTAGGGTCCTAGAGGAAGCTACGTCCTAAATTTCATTCCAATCCGTTCGGTAGTTTTGGAGAAATCGTGATTTAGTAACTTTGACACCCCTAAATCCCCCTCCAAAATGTCGAATGTTTTCAAAACCTTTGTTAGTGAGCACCTAAGGTCCTAGAGGAAGCTACAGCCCAAATTTCGTTCCAGTCCATTCAGTAGTTTTTGAGAAATCGTGACCAGTGGGTCAGTGGATTTGGCTTTTATATATATAGATTGCACTGATATTATTGAGATAATACTGGAAAATTATTTTTTGTTTGTGTGTGTTATTTTAAGCTTAAATTCTCGGCAGACGAACGTCGGCGTCTTCTGAACCTCCGCTTTTTAATTCCTATCATACAGCCGGAGACTTCAAACAAGTTTGAACTGGGACTTTAGCTTCTCAGTACCCTTAAATGTTAAGCAGTTTGCTTGACCTCAAAAAATTTTAATATTTTGTTCATAAATCAAATTAAGGGTGTCGGTTAAATTAAGATTACCGGAAAGGGTCAGTTATAATATCCCTTATCATTTAATGTGCAAAAAGAGAACCTTGATCTGGAAAAACCACATTGATTATTTGACGCAAGAATAGATAAAAGCACCACTACTAATTAAACAAAGGAATGTTTCGAAGATATTTAATCCTTAATTAATAAAAGGAATATCGAGTAATTTCTCGAAGAAACTACAGTCGACTTAATTAAAACAGACTCACACTCGGTATTATACAAGAATAACTTAATTAAGTTGATCAGAGAAAGCGAAGTTAGGAACAAAAGGAGCTTTGAGGTGTGTATATTGCCTGAATGCATACGATAAAGGCAACAGTAATACCCGGCAGGGAACTGCTCTCTTTTATACCACTGTACTGCTTCGAGGCAGGGAAATAATTATCGCATCGTTTCTGGTAATGAAACGAATAAGAAATACAAATGTTATCCTACATTTATTCTAAACGTATCCTTTTGTAAGTTTAACAACTTTCGCTTTAAACTCATGTAAAGGAAAAAACTATCGTCGCTCAGCCCTAGTTTATTAATTAAACTTGTTATAGTTTGTTAGATGTAGCTGACGTATTGTACAGCACATTGGCGGATCCAGGGAGGCTGTGGGGGCTGCGACCGTCTCCTTTGGGTTATTAAATTTTTGTTTCGTTTAATCTACTAAGTGGCAGACTGCTCAATTATTGAGTAGTCCAGTTTGAACTCAATTAGTCAAACCATTCTCTAGATATGAATTGTTTTGTACAAAAAACAAAATGGCGGATAACTGGAAAACTAAACGTTTTAGGACATACCTTCATATGAACTTTTTTCTTCCTTTTTGTATGAGGAATCATATCCCAAAGTTTTGAAGGGGTTTTTACTTCAATATATATACTAGTTAACAGTTTCGTTAGTTTTTGCTACCCTGATTCTATATAAAATTTTTTGAGTGGCGGTCTTCTTCTAAAAAAAGACCCCGGTTCAGCTGTGTGATCGAATATTATTTCGCTTATAGTAAACATTTTTCAAAATTCTTACTCAGTTAGTGTCTATGATCGAATAGAATATACCAAAAGATTTTCGTATCCTTATCTTCAGCAGTTTTTGCTCTGCGTTGATTCGCTCATGACAAAGCTTCTTGTATTTATATAAGGTTACAATAACAATCCTGGCCTAATCTAGCTCTACAACTCTGAATCTGGTGAATAGACTAAGACATATGTTTTTGATTTTCAAATTCTTTATCAAGTTACCCTATACAATCTATAAACAGTAAATATATCAAACCCAGCGACACTAGATGATTACCTTATCCCGGCTGTTGTACCTGTCAACTCCAAATACTTACTGTACACTGCTCGGCATCCATCACTATCACGGGACGCTGGACTTGGCCGATTTAACACAGACTGTTCTCTGCGGCTAGTTTATCACTGATAACGCCATTACTCGTCTATTTGTTGTAGTGCAATAGTGATCAAGTATTCAGGTTAGGTTAGGTTAGCTAACAATAGCTGATGGATAAGTAAACCTATGGATAAAACAAAGCTGTGAGGACTGTTGCAATTGGAAATGGACAAGGATATTTCAAATGCTCTTGCAACACTAAATGAAAATCCAAGAAGTGGATGTAAGAAGAAAGATGTGCTCTGCAACTCAAAGTGTAACCAATCTTTACCTTTCTGTAATAAATTACACCATTTTTATCTCTCTTTGTACTATAACGGTTTGCTTTTTATTCGGTAGAACACCGTTCCTTGCAAAAAGTCAACTTTTACTAACTCAAGGCAGTCGGAGTATACTTTCCCTAAAACTCTGACTAGTAAATGTTAATTAAATTACAAGTGAAAAAACATAGACCAAGACCGGTAGTTGAACCCGGGGCCTTTACGTTTTCGTCGTAATGCTCTGCCGACTGAGCTACCCTGATCGGTCGTGGTCTTTTCACTTGTAATTTAATTAAATATCCCTTCCTGAGAAAGTGTGTAAGCGGGAAATAAAAAAAAATATTAATAAGTAAATGTAAATTAAAATTAATCACTTTTCGCTTTTAAACAACTTTTACTGAACAGACCAGTAAGAGTCGACTCTATCTAGGCAGAGTCAACTCTTACTGGATAATCTACTTTTCCTGTATCACATATATAATTTGTAATGACATCCCATTACGTGTTGTGGGGGCCATGATCGATTCTCATTAACTACTATTATCCTTAGGTTTCCCCATAAGAGTCACTACAATAGCTCATCTTTCCTTCGTAAATTCGCTAAAAACAGACAAACAATTTAACAAAATGCACATCGTATTCATATTGGTTGGCAACAGTTTAACACGTCAAACAGAAATAAAAACTTTTGAGAGATTTTCAATTTCGTATCACAAAATATATCTGTCAAAAAAATGTCTTTTACTCTTGTAAATATATATTTGCATATAGAATATGTTTCAAAGGTGACACAGTTGCGAAGTTATTTATTTACGGAAAACGATACAATATCCCTTTGACATTTACCGATGGAATCCACCTGTAGGCCTTGCTACGCGAGATACTGAACGAGACGCCAATGAAGTTGTCAAGTATGCCGAAGTGTTTCTGCATTTTTGCATGCGACAAACGGATTTGTTTTGAACGGCGTTGTCAAGAGTTGAACATGTTTTCATAAATACAACTGCCAAGTAGTCAAGCTTTTAATGTTGGCATGGAATGTAGTCAACGAGCGGTTACATTCTCGGTTAATGAAAAACATAGACGCTAGTTCTGCAAACAACAAGAGTTTTCGAATGCATAGCAGTGCCGAGGCAAGGAAATTTTCCGGAATATTCATAACCCTACAACTGTCGAGTTAACGTTCTACAATTCCAAGCCATTTTGGTGCGTGTTGCAAGCATTATTTCAAAAATTCGCCAAATATAGTAATTGTACCCAATCCGTAGCTTTTTTGTAGAGAAAGGTTCAAAGAATTCATATATGCCAGACAAAAATCGATTGGTGTAAAATTTACAATGTTATTAGCTCAAGAAGCAAAACATGTTCAGTAACGAAAGGAAAAAGGTTCAAATCTAGGCCTACATAAAAAGTAGTAAAAATTGTTTGTAATTTTTTTCAAAATGTACAAGAGTTTTGTAATTTAGTTCTAAATAGAACTGTATAAAAATATAATATATCAATAACAAATTTCTTATTTTAAAAACATCAGATTTTATGTTCCTACTACAAGACTGCTAACAAAACTAGGCCTAGTTAGAATAATGATTTTGGAATATATGCTTTGCCCAAAAATTCCATATTATTATAACAAAGTGTAGAGAATAAATGAAAGAATTGAACTGTATACTTGTAAATTATTATTTCATAAACGTATTCGACTTGGTTTTACTTGAATTACAAAATTATATCAAACTAATTAAACATCTAACGTACCAAATCTATAAAATATCCTTGACCGTAACGGTGGGAACGGCGAGTTTTGAATTCAACAAAAGTCTGTACTTCCCAGGACTGTATGAATGAAACCGTTACAGTAAATGTGGTTCAGTTTACACGAAACGAAAGATCTGAGTTTTCCTTACAAACCGATAAAAACATATCTATTCAAATATATCGAATTGTATAGAATATCTCGAAAGCAAAATGTGGTTTTTTATCGGTTCAAAAATATGAAATTGGAAGGGTTAGAAAATTCTATATTTTCAGAACTATAAGAGTGACGTCTGATTGGAAGGCAGTTTTAGAAAGTTCAAATCTTGACGAATCCAAAGGTATCTTTATATAAATGTAGGATGTTATTCTGCACATTTTGGTTTTTTACGCGACCTTATAGCTCGCTTGGTTCCCCCAAAATCGTTCAAAACGTAAAATACCATAGAAGTACCCGGTTCAAAGGCATGTGGTGGATTCTACCGTGGGGTTGGCGTGCGAAGCACGCAATGTTTTGTGTGTTGAAGATACTCCCAATATCCGGAATGGCGTGCGAAGCACGCAATGCATTGTGAATTGAAGATAATCCCAACACATGGAATGGTGTGCGAAGCACGCAACGCTTTGTGTATTGAAGACACTCCTAATATGCGGAATGGCGTGCGAATCACGCAATGCTTTACCTATTGAAGACAGTCCCAATATGCGGAATGGCGTGCGAAGCACTTAATGCTTTCTGTATTGAATATACTCCCAATATGCGTAATGGTGTGCGAAGCACGCATTGCTTTGTGTATTGAAGACACTCCCAATATGCGCATAATAACATCCTACATTTATATTTGTAAAAAAAACAAAAACAAACTCATTCTCGTAGGAAGAAACTTGCTTCCGATTGTTGGATTTCTTTTGCCTAACGAAATCGTCCGAGCGACGTAGACAACCAACATGTGCACCAAATTTGAACCAAATCGGACTTAAAATACGGCCGCTAGAGTGCGAACACATATATACATATATATGATTTTTAATTAATTACACCACAAAACGTGTTCTGGGTACCATGATCGGTGCTCATTTGCTACTCCCAACCTTGGGTCGTACCATAAGGGCTACTGCAATAGCTCATTTTTCCTACGGAAATTCGCTAATAATTATAGTTGTACCATTTCCCTCTGCACCTACTTTTGTTCCAGCCTCCTCGAATTAAAATGCACACATTTTAATTATAGGCTACTATTGCGGCCAACAATGTTTCGTAGCGATCGATACGTAAACACAATTGTATACATCCACTCACGGATACTAGAATACACGGTAGGGGTCACGCGCAAGTTCCCCGCCGCCCGGCTCGGAAATGTGACGTCACCATGGACCCTCCGCCTTACCGCACTGTATACAGACTCCACAGTCCACAATGTCATTCGCTATTCGAACACTAAAACGCGTAACCTGCAGCCTTTAATTTGGTAGATATTTTTAATACATAGGGACGAAAGTATAATTTTGCAGGCCAGTACGATTTTATATCGGTATATACATTTATCTATATAATAAAAATTAATTGCTGTTGCATTACTTGAGAACGGCTCGACCAATTTGGCTATTGCTTGATTTAATTTAAAGGGTAGTTATTCCACTTCATTACATTGACTTAAGTAATCGAACTGCAAAATGGTTTTTATGATACTTAAGAAAATACTACATAAATTTCGATTTATAGTTTGTAAACTTTTATAGATAATACAATAAACTTTACAATGTTCGTTTACTTTTACTTAATCTAAAAAAACTAATAGTTTTGAAGAATTGTAAAACACCAGATATTAAATTAGCACAATTGGTTGCAAATAAACGTGTTTTGGTTCATTGCAGGCCTAACCTAAAATTATGTTAAGTTTTTGATCCAAACCAGCTGTTTTATATATTATGTAACAACCAATGATTGAATTGAATTAAAATACAGTAAGAATTTTTAGTTGTTTTTTTGTTTTTGTTTGCTTTGTTGGTCAATCTAACCTAAACATGCTGTTGGGTTGGGATTGAAGAATAATAAACCGATTATAAATGCTAAGTAATGTTGCTATATGGTAATGAATGTAAACTTAAACAAACATGATGTGTTGCTAAGCTTTTTACACGAACAGCTGTTTTTGTGCGCTATGGTCTTGAGTCCATACAAAAGAGGCTGTTTAGTTTTTTGCAAAATTTGAAACTTTTTCGGGAAAATTTTAAAATTTTTCTTTATATAAAAACCTATTTCGGATTATTACGAATATTTTAAACAAAAAATAGCTAAATTGGTCCAGCCGTTCTCAAGTGATGCAGTTACAAAGGAACAGCAATTCATTTTTACTTTCTCACTATACTATAGTATAGAGAAAGTATAGTAATCGCAAAAAAATCGATGTTGAGATTTTTGTTTAAATATCCGTTTTGGGACCCCCCCCCACGTGTCTAAAAAAGTGGTTCTTACAAAATGTCTGTCTGTCTGTATGTATACAAAGCTAGAGCGAAAACTATTCGATCGATTTCAAACAAATTTGCACCAGACATGTCAAGTAGGCCTGTATAGATGCACGAAAAACGGTTTTGAAAATTTTTGAAAAACAACCCCCTTTTTGGCAAAACATCCCCCAAAAAAACAGTTATTATTTTTTTATAAAAAAACGGCTCTAACGATTTTGATGAAATTTGGCTTATTGGTAGGCTTTAATGTACCCTACCATATGCAAAAAACCGTATTTTTCTAAAAATTCTCATTTAGCTACTAATAATAACTGATTTTGGGGTTTTTTTTGCCATAAAGGGGGTTGTTTTCAAAAATTTTCAAAACCGTTTTTCGTGCATCTATACAGGCCTACTTGACATGTCTTATAAATCGAATAGTTTTCTCTCTAGATAATAATAATAATATTTATTAGTTAATCTACTACTTTAATAAATCATCTCTCCTATCCCACCTAAAATTATGAAGTTACAGTGAATCTGTTTAATAATTTAAATATGTGTGTGAGAAAGTATGTGCCAGTTCCTGGTACAGTTTATTATTATATAGATTAAAAAATCATACTTGTACTGAAAAAGTAGTTTTCCTGATACTTTTATAGTAGTCAAACATAAGTAATAACAGACTATCCAACTCAAACATTCACCATATTTAGTAGATTTATTACAAATCTCAGGCTTGAAACAAAAAATGTTGGGAAGGAGAAGAATAAAATGTCAAAGTAAAAAGTGTTTATTGTTTTAATAACAATAATACATAGTAATATTACCAATGAATACACAACATTCATATTACAGCTATATCTCAGCCTTTGTCTTCGTAGTACATTGTAATAAAATAGTACAAGCTCAGGTTAACTGTAAAACTTAAGGACCTATTGAGGTACGTAAATATAAAAGAATAAAAGCAAAGTGATTAAACATACCTTAAAACTGAATATTGAAAAAAACTAGTAGAAACGTTCATTTAGTTGCAATCAAAGTATGCTAACTTAAATTTATAAAACCATTAATTTTAATGGTGTCAATCTAGAATACAAAGTTGTTCAGGAAACATTTTTTCTGCTTCTGTAGTACTTCATTTTAAATAATTAATTGTGAATAATGATGAAATGAAGTGTACAGTAAGAATAGTACGAAATACAACACATGTTTTATTAACATTTACAAAAAATGGTAAATATTAATAATATATTATATGACAACCATATTTAAAATATTTAAAAAAAAGAGAAAATATGTCAAATTCAGGAAAAATCCCATATTATCCCAAAATCCCACAAGCAGCCAAATTATCCCATATTTGGGATAAAAATCCCACAAGTGGAAACACTGAGTGTAAGAGCGGTAGGCAGCGGGCCTGGAGGGTGCTTCCAGAGTGACGTCACTGATGCTTGAGTCTACTGCGCAGCCTACTCATGACCCCTACCGTGTATTCTAGTATCCGTGCATCCACTGTTACGTTGACTATAAATATTCGCATGACGTCATGACAGCCAGACTTGCGAACCGATACGTTTGTTTATGCCAATAATACAACAGAATTAACAATAATTAATAAAATCAAAGACAAAGATATGATGAGTATTTCTCGAGGGCAGAAAGCTACAATATAAATCCAAAAAGTAGAGCTTGAGAAACGTAATTGTAATCTATCAATTTACTTTATGTTTTACAATTAAGTTATTAATAATTACAGAAACCCTCTGAATGCTCCGCACGCCAACCCCGTTGGATCCTTCTATACACATAATCATGTTATGTTTTCTTTATAATAACAGCAGTTATAATAAAGGTTAAAAGAACCATCAAGGTTCCGGTTTACACTTTAATATAAACCTAACCTAAAAGTTAACAAATATTTCCTTAAAAGTTTGAAATCAGCTACTAATGGAAATGTTGGAACAAACAGCTGTTTTATCAACAGACCAATCTGTTTTAAAACCAATCTGGTTTTATTACGATAGCCGGTTGCTATGGTAATAAATTCAAATTGTAAATACATGTGTTGGTGAATCAGTCTAGGCCTAACTTAAGATTGTTTTCCGACTAAATTTAAAAATACTGAAATAAACTATGTTTTCATCAAAATGAATTATATCCTATGTTACTCAGGGATAGTGTACTTTTTTATTAGTAAAACTATTTTTTCAATTGGTTTAGTAGTTCCAGAGATTACCCCCTACATAGAAACAAACGAGCTTTACCTCTTTTTAATATTAGCATAGATTGTATAATAATTATTGCTCTGTCACAGTCTTAAAACATTTTAATTAAGTATTTATTTTCTTCTTGAATGCAATTGTTGTTTACATGTTGAAAGTTTAAGGGGAAACAAGTGTGAATATTAAGAGAACTGTTGAATAGAATTTACGAACAATTTTCAAGTAATTGTAAAGGACAGGCACATTTAAGGTCCACACACACGGTTAAACTTTTTTTGAGTTCTTCGGCGTCAGTTGTAAAATAAATTTACTTACCACATCGGCTTGCTTTTATGAAATGTATTTCTTACCTGAAACGAAATTAAAAACATTAAATTAGACAGATAAATAAATGTCAAATTTGTACAGTGTTTGAAATCTTAGTATTTAGTAGTATTGCCTATCTTGTGTATTCAACACAAACGATGGATTATTAATTTGGATTAATCAATTTATAAAGGATATGTGAAAGAAAATATGGAACACAACAGGAAATGAAATTCATTCAAACTTAGAAAACTTGCACATTAATTATCAATAGTGATTAATTAAGGTTGTATATTAAATTTTAATTAAAAAATAATTTTGTTTACTACACTATTAAATAATAATAATTATTTGTAAATGTTCAGTTTTTTTACGAAGTCGATTAGTGATCGATCAAGAGCACGGAAAAAATAAAATTGAAGTTCATGCTAGTTAATTAAAACCGTTTTATTTGAGTTTTTATTCAAATCAGTGTATATTTAGTCAGTTTGAATTTCCTGAATACTTTTACAAGTATATACAACTGAAGATATTATTAACCATCATTCTGAACAATTTCAAGACGGTAATTTAACATTTTTAATACACCCAGACTCGGAATGTAATTAAGTTTATTTCTCCAAGACGAGAAGGTTTTCATTAAGTAAATAAATTCCGTCTTATCCCTGTTGCGATTAATTGCCGTGTCCGGGTCTATTATTGCTCTGCATTCATCTGGTATTAATTCTTCCCTAGTAATCTGTTCTATCTATTTTCAGGATCTACTTTTCCTCCCAGAGTTATGCGAAGGACGATATTATTATTCATAGTTTTAACATGTTAACTGCTAAGGACACACATGGGAACTTGGAACTGAATACTATGAGAAGCGGCCGACGCATAGTGCATTGCACGATGCACGCCAACTGCCGATCTGGGAGAATTTTCAATACACAATGCATTGCGTGCTTCGCACTCCAATCCCCGCATTGGGAGTATTTTTAACACACAATGAATTGCGTACTTCACACGCCAAACCCCGTATTGGGAATATTTTCAACACACAATGGATTGCGTGCTTCGTACGCCAACCCCCTC
>JAGFPH010002323.1:32675-44972 GCA_018207615.1 Philaenus spumarius | reverse complement strand
TATTGGGAGTATTTTCAATACACAACGATTTGCGTACTTCACACGCCAACCCCCGTATTGGGAATATTTTCAATACAGAACGCATTGCGTGCTTCGCTTGCCAATTTTAAGCCTATGTGCGTCCGCTTTAAAATACTAGTGATTATTTCGTAGAAAGGATAAAAATTAAAAAATAAAGTAGCCTAATTTCTACTCATTTAGCCTATAAATATAAAAAATAAAAGGTCAGCTCCTAGCATAGGAAATACGAAATTTGTGTAGCAGTGAACGTGATAATAAATTAAAAGCAACATAAAGGGTCATAGGGTATACTTGTTGGGGAAGTGCACAACTGTATTTAATAACACGACCGATGGCTGCAAATAATATTAATATTGATTTTAATGTCGTGGTAACTAGCTAGTTTGTTCACTAAGTTGCGGCAGACCATACAAGTGAGATAACATCGATCAATATCTGACTCGATTAAGATAGGTGAATGGTTAGAGCATTAGCGCGAAAAGCTAAATGTTCTGGGTTCAATTCCCGGTTTCGGTGTATATTTTTTACTTGTAACTTAGTTTTTAAAAAATCGTTAAAATGACGAAAAAACACAAAATACCCGCGCGTAGTATTCCATATCGGTGCCGCGCCAAAGAAATTACAACCTTGTTTAAAATCAGATATTTTTATTCTAACTGTAATATGACGAACTCTCTACACCCATTAGGGTTTTACGTAAGCATCTTAGTGGTTGTTGCAAATAATCAAAAGCCGAAGAACAGATAGCTAGTCATCTTTATGTCAGCTTTAATACCAGTCAACCACGGTTTGCTTCGCTTCCACCCTCCTACCACAAACGTGTTGGTATGAGTTTTGTTGTTTAAGTTATACTTTTAAAGGTTAAAACGTTTGTTCTAGAATAACAGATTATTTGAAAAACACAAATTTATTTAGATTTTTTCTAGAAACCTTTTTTTATTAAAAGGGAGTTGAATAAAATGGGAATTCACTTATATGTAATTAATGGTTGCATAGTGTACAAATACTGAAACATAATAGTAATTAGTTATATTTCGGCGAATAACATTTCACTGACCAGTAAGTACTTAATTGAATCATTAATAATTCGTCTACGTTTTATCTGTTAACTCTCAATATTATTTTAATAAATTTCTGATAATTTATTCTATTCTGATAGGCAATTTTAAAAATATGTTTTGTCGCTCCCGCAGAGCAGACTCTGGCGTGCTGGTGGAAGGTTGTTTTTCTTGAATTTCATCGCTCAAATTAACAATTGGTAATTTGAAAAATCTTAAAAAATATTTGTCCTTCATTAATTCTCCCTTTATAAGATACAACAACCACAAATAAAATATATCAATAAATGATGGTGATATATATGTAAACGTATGTAAGTGGGTACTTTATGACCCCCCCCCTTGGGAAAACGCGCTACCTAGATTTCAGATGGTAAAACAATAACAATACATGATTGTATAGGCAAAATATACATATTCTTCAACAAATAAATGTATAATATCACTAACTTTAGTTCACATATTATATTTATTTTGTTTTTGTTGTGTTTGTTGTGAAAAAGTATGCCTATTCTTGGTAGTTGCTGATTAATCCAGAATGGAACAAGGCAAAACACAACAGAAGGAGAACATTTGCTTAAGCCTAGTCCACACTTACAAACATGTTTGCGGAAACATTGTTTGCAAACAGTTTTCCAATTGATTTCCTGTTTCTCATTTGTTTCTCCGATGTTTGCCAAAAGTTTTCTAAATGTTTCCGAACAGATCGCAAACAGTTTGGAAATATCCCGCAAAAAAATGACAAACATTTAACTTGTTTCAGCAAACAAAAAACAATGTTTTCTGTTTCCCAAACCAAATGGAAAACACGCAAACATGTAGACCAGGCAATGTACTGAAACATAAATAAATGATTGCCTACAGCTCCTATTTGGATGCAGTTTAATGCATCGTGTTCAGAAATAGACCAGGAAAAAGTCTACATACGACCATTTTCGTAAGGAAGTGGAAATGCATCGCGAGTGCATACAGTGCATCTAAAAATGCATATTTTTTTGGAAACCTATAAAAATGAATGACAAGCCGTGAAAATCAGTACTCGGGGTTTTTTTTGGGGGGCGCTGATCTCATTTCTGACCATACGAATGATCGCGGTGCACCAGGGGGAGGGAGAATTTGTGAAGTTGCGATAGAGACTTGAAAATTTTCTCCTGTGGGTTTTTGGAGATGCTGACTTCATTTCCGACCATACGAAATGCTCCCGGTTCACCGGGGGGCATTTGGGGTGCGATGTGGGGAAATTTGTTAAGTTGCGATAGAGACTTGAAAATTTCCTCTCGGAGGTTTTTGGAGACGTTGACTTCATTTCTGACTATATGCGAAATGCCCCCAGTGCACCGGGAGGGGGGATCTGGGGGGAGAAATTTATGAAGTTGCGACAGAGACTTGAAAATATTCTCTCGAGGGGTTTTGGGGAGGCTGATTTAATTTCTGACCATACGAAATGCTCCCGGTTCACCGGGGCCCCGGGGGGGGGGGGGCAATGTGCGGAAATTTGTAAAGTTGCGCTAGAGACTTGAAAATTTCCTCTCGTGGGTTTTTGGAGGAGCTGATTTCATTTCTGCCTATGCGAAATGCCCTCATTGCACAGGAGGGGGGGGCTCTGGGGTGAGACATTTGTGAAGTGGCGACAGAGACTTGAATATTTCCTCTCTGGGATTTTTGGAGGAGCTGATCTCATATCTGTTCTGACCATACGAAATGCTCCCGGTGCCACGGTGGGGGGCTTTGGGTGGGGGGGCGATGGAGGAAATTTGTGAAGTTGCGATAGAGACATGACAATTTACTGTAGGGAGGAGGACGATGTGCATAATATTTTATGAAATGAGAATTTTAATTCTCAAAGGAGAAACTTGTATTTAAAAGAAATAATTTTGATATCTTGTTAAATAAACATCCACATTGTTAAACAAAAACGGAAGAAAAACAACAAAAACTAAAACAAAAACTAAAACAAAAACGTTAAACAAAAAAAGCGTCCCCAAAAACCCCAGAGAGGAAATTTTCAAGACTCTGTCGCAACTTCAAGTTAGAAGAACGTCTTCTTCAGTCAACATCTCGAGAAACACTGCCTAGCTAGTGTGGACACAAAACAATGACAAACATTTGTTTTGGAACAGCAACAATTTGAAAACTGTAGACAAACATGAAACAAGAAACAACAAACTGTATGCAAACATTGTTTTCAAGCGTGGACTATTCTTTAGATCTGATAAAGCCGAATATTGAAAGGCGCTTCCAGAATATTTCTGGCTTGCATAAACATTTTGTGAATCCAATGGAACACATTCTACCCAGAAAACTTATTCGGCAAACGGCTTACAGACCAGATCCGTCTATGAAAGGGCGGTGCCACGATTGCTCATCTGAAGCTGCAAGAGGAGCAAAGCAAAAGCTTAGCAAGACCACTATTGTTTGTAACAAAAATGTTATAAATTTGTTTGTGTCCTTCATAACAAGAAGACCAACATGTGTTTTTAATGTGAAAATGTACAGACAGACTCAGAATAGGAAAAATGTGTTAAAAACTGTTTATTTAAAAGAAATTTATGTATGTTTTTAAGAGTATTTTTCTTGCTATAAATAATTGTTGAGAACCATTAACCATTAGAGGTTTTGACAGGTTTATTTCTTTTGCTCCGTGTCATTGTAACTACTTTACAAAATTATTTAGAAACACTGAAGCCCCAACCACAAGTTCGGTGAATAAAACTACACAAATAAACTGAAACACATTTACTAATGTAGGTAGTTATTCTAGTTCCCTGATGTACATTTCGGTAACCAAGTTACCATCATCTGAGGGTTCTAAATCTAAACCAATGCTAACAAGAATGAAACTATAAAACTAAACAGACCTATTCTCCCCCCTTTCCCTACCTCAGGTAGATCATAAGTGACCACGCCAAAGACTTGTTTCAAAAAGCCAGGTAGAAGAGGCTAACGGTCCTTGCCCTGTCCTTGGGAATAAAACTTCCCGATTACTTAGATTACATAAAACTTCTTAAACTACCGGAAAACACTGTACAATATGTCTTACAACTTATTAAAATAACAAATAATACATATGATCAACGGATAAAATTAGAAAATTATATAAAATAAACAAATCAATAAATATGCAATAAGTTTACATAAGAATATATAAATACAATAGAAACAACAAAATACTACGGCTGATTAGTGGTAAGGTTTTACCTAGGTTTCAACAAAGAGAACAAACATGAATTAGGAATAGGACCTTCACCTGAGTTGAGAAGTAATTCACTATCAGTAATGTACATCAGGGAACTAGAATAACTATATTAATAACGTGTTTCAGTTTATTTGTGTAGTTTTATTCACCGAACTGGTGGGGGCTTCAGTGTTTCTAATTGTTTGAACACCTATCAAATTATTTGTGGACATTTTCGACCCCTGTTGGGAAAACATGTAACAAAACAAGTTGGGAGACCTAGGGTTAAAACATGAAGAAAGCATTTGATTTTTAAATGACTGGATCACACCTGAACTGTTAGGTAAAATTTAGGTTAAAGTAAGAAAACGATTTTAGACTTTGTTCCTTCAGGATTTTATCACGATTTTGAATGCATTTCTTTTCATACAAGTTTGTTTCCTTTTGCACAATTTTAAAACATAGTATAAAGATTTTCTAGTGCAGCACCCCCACTAATTTTAGCTACGAGCCGCCATTGCCTATTACATTTTTATAGTAAATTTATGTATCCACACAGACTACAATACCAATAGTGGTCAGTAAATATTTATTATTTTCGAGTGTATCTGATAGTGAAAACGCAATTAACCAACATTTTTAAACAGCCTACGTTATTTTTTTATCAGATTAGAATACATAACACGCTGTATCATGTCGCAATATTTCATAATGTACTAAATATCCTTACAAATACGATTCCATAATATATTGTTCTTATCATCAATTCCAAACTTCAATGTACGCACGATCTAGATAGCACTAGCAGGCTACACGCTATTGTATCATTTTGTTGTAAAAGTTATCACTCTACTGAATCATACGCCTGACGTTATTTTGTTTCTTTTATTGTTTTTATTATCTACCTTATATCCCTTTGTGTCTGTTACAACTGTTTATATTTCATCATATTTATAGGAAAGGAAACTTTGTGTTTGTGGATGTTCGGTTTAAGCTCAGAAATTACAGAATTTGTATATATAATGTTCTTTATATAATATATTATTTGTTTCTCCATATATTTTTACATTTGTACAAATCATAATTATTATACATACCTTATAAACTAAAAAACTAAGAAAAAATTGTTTTATTAAAAAAAAAAAAAAACAATAATATAGAACAAGATGAAAAAATTATACACTTTTTCGAGACTTCAACTCGTTTTTTTTAAATACTAAAAAATGTGACGTTTTTGTCACGCACGTCACGTTGCTGTCACGCTAGAAAGTCCAAAAGCTTTTCAACTCTCCGCAATAAAATTACGGAGATTTTTTGGCAACATCAGAAGTTTTCTACGATGTCTGTGAGAGCATATATCGTGTCAACAGACAGAAACACATACAGACACACGGACACTAATTGTTTGAAGTTATACTTTTTTGTGCCCGTTGTAATCGGGATGGGGTGTCGGTCGAGAAACCGCGTTACGCGTTAGGAGTAAAATCCGGAAAGTGCCTTTTTATACCTTTTTTCTACAAGATATACTTTAAGAGTTTCGGTGGGTGAGTGGTTAACGCACTCGACGTCCACGCTAGAATCCCTGGTTCGATCCCCGGCTGGGAAATCTTTTTTCAAAAATTATAGGAAAGTATACGAATATACGAATGGCCAAAGAAGTATAACTTTCACCGTCTGGTCCGACGCAGACCCAATTTTATTTATTGCTTTATCGAGTTGAGAAACCTCAAAAACGTCGAGAAAAGTCATAAAAAGTGGGGGTAAAATTTGTAGAATTTTCGCGAGGTTTCCATACTCGGCATTTGAATGCGAGCCGAAGTAAAAACAATAACTACATGGAAGTTTTAAAACATGTTTGAGGTAGAACTAGCGTATACTTTGTAGCGTTCTAATGTATAGCTTGTCCAAACAGGCGTGCGCTCTGGACCATAAAACCGAAGTAAAGTCGACCCTCGCCCCACACTCGCAGATACACTCACTCTACATACCTGAGCGCAGATTCATAGAAGAAAGATTAGCGAAAGGTAGGCCGTGTGAGTGTGTCTGTGCGTGGGAAGCGAGGGTCGATTTTACTTCTATTTTAAGGTTCGGAGCGCATGCCTGTTTGGACAAACTATGAAACTTCACATGTGTATCACGGTAATTTTACCTTTCAATTATTGCAAAAGACGATCTTTTTCGACCTCCGAATTCTGAGACCAGGATATTTATTTTTGGTTGAGCACTGACCCATGTTGGAGATATAAATACGATAGACAAACATTAACTAAGGAAATAAGCACCAAGTTGAAGTTGACACGTTAGCTAACTTTATATCAACCACCAATAGGAAGCTACAAATATATAATTAGCGGCTGTGCTACTCCAGAAAGAGGAAGAGAGTTCATTATTGCAGAAGCTAGGCAATCATATACGTTAAAAAAGAAAGCAAAGCCAATTAAAGAAAATAAAACGTCTATAGCCCAGCTGGAGCAAGGAGAAAAGTACGGTACGACTTATGCCAAAACAAGATGCCCATGAATATATTCCATCTTCAAAAATTGACCTACAGGAAGGTAGTCCATCACGCCTTTTCTTCAATTCTTTTACCAACCTTAAGGGGAGGATAACCTGTCCGAGATATCGAATCTGATTCACATAAGAGCAATGCTACAGAATAAGTAATTTTTTACGTTAATTCGTGGAATAAATGTAAAAATTGGTTTCATTTTGAAGTACTGTCGTATGCGGATGTTTATTGCCGAATAAATTTTCAAAAAAAGGTTGTATTGTTTTCATAAACGTATGGTATAAATAGTAAACTTTATTAATTATTTACTAAGTTGCAAACAGAGATGAGATCCATTCGACTGCTAGATAGTGCATTGGGTAGATAGTGTGAATAGTACATGTCTCAACCACGCGAAGGATCAAACACTCGATAGTAGACGCCATTCTATCAAAGAAATTGACCAATAACAGAAAACGAAAAAGATTCCATCGCAGACTACCTAGCAGTTGAAGACTACCTAACCTAACCTCATCCCTTTGATGTCATGCCGGGGGTTTGTCACAGACGAGTTTGACGGTGGCAGGGATTGGCTCGTCCCACTACGAAATGGACTATCGAGTGTTTGCAACATCTGCGAAATAGACTATCGAGTGTTTGAAGGCACCCCACAGAGATATTGCAAAAATCCTTCGCAAGCAACACTCACAATATATTTTACTTTAAAATAAACTGTATCAGTTAACTGACACAAACTTTCTCCCAACTTACTGTAGTCAAAATAATATTGCTTTTAATCATTTTATGTACTACTTCTTAGAACAAAACAAAAAAATAATATTCTACCTACGTCAATCGTATAAAAAAGTTATTGTCCCAGGCGGGATTCGATCGCGCGACCTTTGAATTACTGGCCGTCCTCGCTACCGTTGTGCTACCCCGTGTGGCCGTCGCCGTGATGCTAGATTGACAACATAAACTTGTTTATTTTTTAACATTTCCCCATAATTATGGGGAAGTTTTGATAAAAGCGGGTGGTGTCATTTTGTTTGGCATCTTAAGCACTATAAATACTGAAAATTTGATCAAAATCGTTAGAGCCGTTTTTGAGAAATTTGCATTTTTGTCGTTTTTTATTGGTTTTTAGGGGTAAATTACCCTTAAAAATTAAAAATTCCAAAAAATGAAAAAAACGCCTGGAGATATTAGGGTTTAGTACCTACATACCAAATTTCATGAAAATCGGACCAATAGTGTCCCCTCTGGTCGTGTATACATACTGACACACTGACAGACAGACACCACGTTAAAAACACATTTTTGGGTTCAGGGAGCACCAAAACAAAAAATTCCACTAAAAATATTTTTGGGTTCAGGGAGCACCAACACAGATAATTGCACTAAACAATTTTTTGGGGTTCTGGGAGCACCAAAACAGATAATTCAACTGAAAATTCAAATTCGAACATTTTTACGAAAACAATACTTTCTCCATATACTACGTATAGGGTGGAGAAAGTAAAAATACAGCTTTCGTTATTTGACGAAAATAACACAAACATTAGCTAAAAAGTGAAGGTACGGTTAGGTTAGGTTAACATTGAAATTGTAGCCAACTTCGCCGTTTTGTATTTACGGACCCGAGTCTTAATCAAAACTATGGCCCTACCGCGCATGAGTCTGGATCCCGGTTACCGCCACAATACCCCAAACCAAGTGCCGCCTTCCTAATCAATCGACATTTTCGTGAAAATATCAGAGTACACAATAATTTGTGTGCATTTGCTTCGTCGGAGTGTAGATGAGGAGCGAGAGGTGAAAGCACGAGTCACCGTGGGTATTGCTGAGCGAAGCTAGTAAGGGCGTTGTTATAGGCTAATAAAACAATAATACTATAATTTGAATCCATACTTGTACACTCATTTTATTAATGTTTCACCAAAAGCTTCACTGCTGCCAACTGTTAAAGGCTTAAAACTATCACAGGACGTAGCCAAGTGTCAGATTACTCACGGAAGGAAGCGATGGATGGTTGAAACCATAGTAGGACTTTCAGCTGTTCTATTCAACGGGTAGACATAAATGCTAAACAATGCAAACTAGCTAGAAACTTATGTAATCACGTGCTTTGTTTCGGAGATAAACAATACAGTCTGTATAACTTGTTACTTAACCAATGTGTACAATAGTGTACTTGTATGTATATACAAACTTTAAATCATGTTTGATTTAGAATTTATTAAACCGATTTGATTACATTAATATAATCCCACGTTACATTATTTTGGGATTATTTTTTACTGTACAAAATCGTGATATACAGCGTATTGCTAAAGTAGGGCTCAACAATTCTTGAAAAGGTTTTTGGAACGAAGTTCCTTAACGCGGGTTGCTTTTTGAGTTAACAAATAGAAAATACAATGCGTAAAAAAAGTGTTATTAATTGGTTGCTATGGCAATGACAAATATAAAATACTCGTAACGAAAAAGCGTTATCAAATTTGTTGCTATGGCAATGAATGTAAACACAATCAAGAAACATGTGTTTTGGTTCATCAATTTAAATTAAAGGACGATTGATTCCGTCCGGCGTTGTTCAGATATTATCGTCAAGCGCTGAAATACATCCAATAAACATAAAATGTTGGTTCATTAGTCTAGGCCTAACCTTAGGTTATTGTGTGTATATTTAATTTATATTACCTGCCTTAACGGCAACATACATACATAGGGTAGGCCTAGAAAGTAATTTTTAGTCTATGCCTAACCTAAAATTATTGTATGTATGTTGTATGAATGGCGTTCCTGACGGGGGTCCCACGACCGCACACATTTACTTATTTTCAAATAGAAACATAAGATGTTGCATGGGATTTTGTATCAATTTACAAAAATTATGTAGGCTAAGCAGTTCATTCAATTGGATCTGGCCGAGCAGTCGTGTGGAAAAAAAATGGAGTGCAATGGGATTTATTTGTACCCCTTGAATTTATTTTATTCAATTTTATTTGCAATTTTCTTAATTCTTTACAAAGTAATTTCCTTAATTATTTATCAACACAAATAAAACATTACACATTTGTTGCGAACATTTATTATTTAGTATAATATTTCATCCAAACATTAATTTGTGTCCAACAAAATTTGTCTGAATTCCTTAAGCTTACCTTAATTTAAATAAATAAATTTAAAACCGAGAACTTAATAACTGCCATTTCAATAAGGCGCTTGAGTATTCGTAATAAGCAGCAGGCTTAGAATGCAATTAAGTTCATTTCTCCTGAACAAGAACAAAATTCCTTCTTATCTTTGTTGCAATTAACTACCCCAGTCTCTTACTCTGTCACTGCGCTGCATTCATCTGGCGTTAATACTTCTCTGGTAATATGTCTTCTGTTTACGATCGTTGATCTATTTTCATCACGCTTATATTTGTTTTAAAATGTAAACAAGTTTTGTGAGCGTTGTTCCGGCTTCTTTTACTTAAATTATTGAATTAAAATCGTATACAGTTACATACCTCTTATGACAATAAACGTTCTCTACCGATAAAATTTAAAAATTAAGAAAAAAAGATGGCGGCAGTCATATGGTGGATGAGTGTTGTACACGTATTGAGTAGGGAGTTTAATTGTGAGTAAATATTTGTTTCCATATAAAACGAAGAGGAAAGAACATAAAATTCATTAGTTCATTGTAACGAAAACATCCTTTTATTCATTTTTCAAACCATCTTTAATATTATTTTTTAAAGGTGTTTTTTTTAATTCAAACATCTTTTTAAAGCTTATGTTCACAGCTGTAGACAAAAATAGACAAACAGCTTAAAATGTATGTTTTATTTAACAAAATAATTGATCTAAAAATCTTTTATATTATAGGCTTACTTCAAATGGTTCTTAATTGAATACGCCATCTATTAACAATCGGTTTAACTAGCACGACAGCTGTAAGTTAGATTGTTTACATTCTAAAATTCTATATGGAAACTGTTATTTATAAACCAATGTAAATAAATAAATGTAATTAACTGAATTAAATCAATGTGTTAAATCAGGTAAGTATAGGCCTACTCCTTACCTACGAGTCAGCTAGTACATTTATTACTACTTACCTACTGTTATATTAACAATAATAACAATATAACTTATTATATTATAAAACAATATAATAATGTTAAGTGACAAAGTTCAACAAACAGATAGTGTTTCATAGTGCCAATACATCCCTCTTTACAATAATGTGTCCCTTTATTGAACTGAAAAAAAACATAACTATGTCGCAATAACTTAATATAAATTTAATTACGTTTAAATATTTAAGTAAATAATGAAATAAATGTAAGAGTTCGTCATAGTACATCTCTATACAGGATATCCCGTAAATAAACAGCCAAACTTCGGGAAATGGTTCTATAAATAAAGTAAAGAGAAAATCAAGAATATTTTTTTTACAAAAATGCTTCGTTTTCCAGATACCCGCCCTCCATTTTGTTTCTTTTACAAAATAATTCATATATAGAGAACGGTTTGACCGATTGTGTTCAAACCTAGCATTTTGTTTAGCCCTTTTGATTCCATATCGGATGGTGTAACTGTCAAATCAATCTAATGAAGGGTAATAGTTAAGTTAAAGATAATAGCAGCACATGTAAATAATACAATATTGGTTGTTTACTGTTTTGGTATAGGATGCCGGGTTGAACAAACCAATTATTAGACACAACCTAACCATTATACTTCATGCGATTGTTGTCAAAGTTACACCATCCGACTGGGAATTAAAAGGGCTACAGAAAAGTTATCTCGACATTTTTTGTTAAAATGTAGGGTTTTTGAGTACTTTATTCTTTCAATTTTCAAACAGCCGCCATTTTAAAAGGCGTTATTGGATATAATCGCTTATTTTTCTTTAGGTAAAGAATTGTTAGGTTAAACATCATGCCAAGTTTAAACTCAATCGGTTAAACCGTTCTCTAGATAGATAGATTGTTTATTTTGTAAAAGAAACAAAATGGCAGATATCTGGAAAACGAAGCAGTTTTGGAAAAAAATATTCTTCTATTTTTACTCATTAAACCATTTCCCGAAGTTAGGTTTTTTACTTCCGGGACACTCTGTATATAAAAATGAATGTTTCTTTCTTTCTTTATCTCTGTCCTCTATAGGTTCAAAAACTGTTAGTCCGATTTTACTAAAAATGTTACAGTTTATCCATATCATAGCCCGAAGTGTTTAGACGTTGAAATTACTAGATTCGAAAGGTTTGAAATAGGGTTGCTATCCCTATACAATACATATAAATTAAACTAACTTCCTACAAGCTATAAACCTAAAGTGATGTAATATTATTTTAAGGTAAATAAAAACAAATTTACAATTAATTTGCTATCTAATAATGAAATATAATAACTAACCTTAAAATTAAATATTAATCCAAGAACTTACTTTTTGAAGTGATAACTTCTATTGGCCCGTTGGGCACTTTCGACTTGGCTATGTTTTCGAAATCTCGCGTCACGCCAGATTTCTCGCGAGATCTTGCATCACGCCAGA